>JAYMFT010233625.1:0-11155 GCA_038088735.1 Panulirus argus
GTAGAGACCAAGACCATCCTGACACTGTCCATCCTAGGACCCCACGTAGAGACCAAGAGCATCCTGACACTGTCCATCCTAGGACCCTAAGTAGAGACCAAGACCATCCTGACACTGTCCATCCTAGGACCCCACGTAGAGACCAAGAGCATCCTGACACTGTCCATTGTACGTCTGGCTCCCACAGCCCTGTCCGCGGGGCCCACCTCTCATGAATCTCTCTTAACAAAGTGAGATCCAGCGGCGGTAATTCCTGCACGTCTTGCTAATTTTCTGCTAATTAAGACTAATTAGATCACGTTAAGTAGGATATTCCACCACTGTTCCTAATCGCGTCCGGTGAATTCTTGTGTTCATGAATTTTTTTATGGTGCTTTTCTTGCTTGCATTTGAAAGTAACTCGTCTCGTTGCTTATCGATTTGCACAGTCACCTGTGAATGGCAATACAGATTTCACGCATCGTTCTCCATCCGCTCCAAATCATGAGGTTCAATGAGAGAAGGAATATTATCACCAGGAATGAGTACTGAATATTTTGAGCAGACCATTTTTCCTTTTCGGACCGAGGAAGAAGACCTCCTTTTTCGTAAAGGAGTCGTGGCAAAGTTTAAATGATTATTGATGTGTAGGGAAGGCCTGGATTACCAAGTGTCTCGTGAAATTGGGTAGTGGGCAACAGAACGCCGACGGAATGTTAAAATGTTAACTTCCAGTGTTAGATCTAGAGGCTTCAACAGCCTCTTGGCGGTAAATACGGAAGGGGTGTTGAAAATAAAGTATTCAGAAATTGCTACAAACTGTGCCGCGTTTTTTTTTTTTTTTTTTCTGAACGCTTTTCCAAAGTTTTGCTATTCTCGTGTAGCGTGTTCAGGGAATAGCAGTAGATGTTGACAGAATTATATTCATTTAAATACGGCTGTTGTTACAGCCTGAATACAGCCGAGTTTACATATTGGAACATATTTCCGACTGGCAGAGGATATGTCCTCGGTCACTTCCCGTTTCCAGGAGAATCTCTACCTGAGGAAGCTCAGGTTTAACAAGCAGTTGCGGGGTGTCGTGTGAGGCGACGGGTTCCCGACGTGAGATAGAGTGGTACGCAGTGCATAATATAAACGCTTGCTGTAACGCCAGTGGTTAGCAGGTTCCTAGGTTCTGTATGAATGGCTTCCATGATTTGGAGGTGGGTGATATTGTCTGTGAAGTGTCTGGAGATGTTTTGCGTTCTTTATAAGGTGTCATCTCGTTCGGGTTGAGTCACGAGCATTTCAGGCCTCATATGCATACACTCACACTCCAGCCGTCATGTGTAATGCACCGAGACCGATGCTTGTCTCCTACAGCCAAGCCCCACACACCACTCCATGGTTTGCCTTGATATATTCATGTGCCATGCTTCAGACCAGAGACGCACGTTGCCCCCTGTATACCACATCGATCCAGTTAATTCTATCCAGTGTAGGTTTCATGCCCTTCTTGAATGTTTAGGTTCCTGTACCCCAAAGCTTGCTTTACTCGATCCTTCCTTTTTCTTCTCGTTCTACCAAGCCCCCTGGCTCCCCCCACTTTTGATACACAGGTCCCCTTCGTCAGTCTAACTGTGCCAAATCCTCTCCAGATGCCTGAAGCATTTGGGCACTCCCTGGTCGGCCCTGGGAGCCATATCGCGTTTACTACCACACCCGTCTCTGGTACTGTGATTCTCAACGTGATCAACCAATACTTCGCCCTCAGGCATTTCATTTCCCACACGTCCACGATCCCATTCCTCAACACTTACGTATAAGACACTGTTGAGACCACAAGATCTTTTAAGATATCATTGATTTCCCTTGCAGACACTGGTCTCTCCGTCCAGTTGGTCGTAATGCACCCGGAATCTGAATCTCCTCTCTCACCCTGTGATTCACTTTATTCCTGATGATTCTACCTGCTGTCACATCCACTCCCGGTTGCCTGAAGCACTCCACTTCCTCCAGGCCCTATTTAATCTTGCCTTTCAACCATTCTGTCTCGCTTTCTCTCTTCCTTGCTACTCCCTCCATTACCTTACTTTTGTTCACATTTACCTACGCCTTTTTATTTATTATTTTTTTCAGTTTACAGACTCTCCCAAGCTCCTTCTAGAGCTAGCTGTCACCTGTAAATACCTAGTGATTTACCTGTCATGTCCTCTACCTTCAGCACCCCGTAAACCAAATCCTGTCTCAGGGAACCTCGCATTTGCCTCCCTCACCACGACGTCTGTAATGAGATTAAGCAGCCACGGTGACATCACACGTTCTTAACGCAGACCTCCTACCCACGCCACGAACAACTCATCCTCCTCACTTCCTACTAGCACTCACGCCTTGCCATACAGGTAAAAGCTCCTCAGTGCATATAGTGATATACTGCTAATGTTCGTAGCTCTCTCCACAAAGCCTTTCTGTCAACTCCATCATCACAAGCTATGTCCAGGGTCCACGGATATCACATAAAGTGCACTCTGTTTCTCCAAACAATTCTCACACAGAATCTCCAAGCTAATCACCTGGTGCATAATACCTTTACCTCTCCTGAAGCCTCCTCGCCCCTACCCTAGTAATAAATTCTGTGCACACTACTACCCTCTGAATCACCACTCTCCATGTTGAGTATACCTGGAAAGATGTAAATCTTACCAGGTACGCTCAGTGTATCCATTGACCAAACATTCAGTTTTGTCTCCCTTGTCTTAATGCAATGACTCTATCCTTGCATTCTGTCAGTGTTCAAACACCTCACCACTTTTTGTCCATGCAAACCCTCAAGCAACTCCAGTAAGGAGGCAACAGTGCATTCATCCCCTTTCATAAGGAACTCATCTGCAATCTTGTCCACGCGTATTGCTTTACCGCACTTCATCTTGCACGAGAATTTAATCACCCGTTCTCTTTTAGATGTGCATATCGCCATGGCTCCCTCAGTCTCATTACACATTCATAATCCCACGTAAACTCACAATCTCTGGAGCCATAGACCTTGACCAATCTTCACCAGTATCCCAGTCGACACCTGACACTAGTTTTTTTGAGCATGATCTCACAGTATGAGTATAACCAGCAAAAAGGTTCAGAGGATTCCCATTATGTACCCAGTGATGCTCAGACTCCCAAATAGTCACCTGCCTCCTCAGGAACGAAGCTTTGGGAGGAAGCTAAGCTTTGCAATCTTGTTAGCTGGACGCCGCCTCTTAAGCCCTTATGGACTCACGCTAGGGACTACGTCTTTCGGATTCGATAAACTCAAAATCAAATCTCAAACTGAAAATGCATCGTGTTTAGTCTTGCGTAAACCAACCCAAAACGCTTCACGAAAGTCGAGGATAAAACAGAAAAAAAAGGGCACGGGGGTTTTTGTAAGTGCGTTTACATCTGAATATGTAAACACGCCGTGTATTATTGGTAGCCAGATGTAAACAATTCACTGTGAATTACCAATTCGGCCCACATGAGTCGATAGACGTCAGCGGGTGTCCCAATGCATCAAGCACAGGCATCGGTCTCTGCTAAAACCATTTGGTAGTTGTGATGATTTGGGAGGTTTAATTTTCAGGTACCTACGTCAATATCCGTCCCCTCCAAAAAAAAAAAAGAGTATATATGTGACTCACCCTCCACAAAACAAAAACTGGAAGTACTCGAGCCATGGGGACATTAATTAAGAATTACGAGCTTGCCCGGCCAGTAATTAGCGATCGTTTGATATTCTGAACCATAGAAGTTTAATGTGTTTGGGTAGTTAAATGACCTGTTTGTCTACCATCGGATGTAACTAATCTACCAGCATCTGTCTGTTCTAGCACTATCCATATCTATTATCTACCCGTTCGACCAACAGCTTTCTCTTCTACCATTTTCTACCTGTTTTAGATCTTCCATCCAACCAGTTTCAACGCTGTCTTCCTAGCGTTATCAGAATCTACCTTTTGCACGACTATCTACCTGGTCTACCACTAATCTACCTCTACACTCAATAAATGAATAGTAAAGTGGTGAACCACACCGGGTCTTCCATAATTTGCGGATATCCGTTTTCTCTAAACGAAATCCGACGCACGCATAATGTGTCTATCAATTCACACGAGCGATTACCCTCTCACGAACTCTCACATTGTATACTTCCTCTCACTAACGATCACCCTCTCACGAACTCTCACATTGTATACCGCCTCTCACATACAGGTCCCAGGACCATATGCAAATTTTCTTGGCTATCTGTAAAATCCCTCATATATTGGTCTCCTTTAGTGGGAATATTCATCATCTCCCAGAGGTTCACATACAGATAGCCTGTACTTTCCCATATATGATACAGTGGAACGTAGATGGCGTTCCTGTTGATATTCTAAAGCCTGTTGTTCATGTGGCGTAACTTAGACATGTGGTGTGTGATATAAATCGGACCCTTGTGTGTTTATATACCTTGAGATTTTCAAGAGAAATGTATATATCTTAGATGGGACGAGGAAAGAGATTTATATGTGGTTTGTCTGAGTTTTTCAGTAACTCATGCGATTTAGGTCTTAGAACTACTTGAAAAAAATAGGTAATGATTCATGTTGTAACACTTCGTTAAATCCCAATTTTAGTAACTGGAATATATGCGGATGGATTAGAAATCCCTAAATCTGGCATTATAGAAATCCTAAAAGTAATCCCAGTAGGCTTAATCCCGTCTATTGACCTGTATCTGTGGGTGTAATCCACTGTCAGGATATGATCAGTCCTCACCTGCCCTTAGTAGGACTGACGAAGATGTATAGCGTTACACTGTATCCTGTCTGAGTCCTTTCTCTGCCTGTCTGTAACACAGCCTATGGAGGCGAGAGTGTTGATGGCGGTGGCGGTGATGTTGGAGAGATGCTGGAAGTGGTGTTGGTGGTAGTGTCGGAGATGGTGGAAGTGGTGGTGCTCGTGTAGATGGCGTGTGGTGGAGTAGACAGGTTCCGTTGTTCCACTTTGTTCCCTTGTGTTCGACTTCTATTTATCTCCATATTAGTGTTCTGTTGTTTCACTGTTTCACCGTTTCTGTGTCCATTTAGTCTCGTCTGTTCCACTGCATCCAATTCTGTTACTCCGTTACTGTTCTGTCTGTTCCTCAGTTCCCTACTACTCTCTCTTTCACTGTCCCATCACTTCTTCATTCCCCGTTCCACTGCTCCTCCCATCCTTTTCCAGAGTCCTATCATTTCACCGTCCCATCAGCCCTCTGTCCCACCCGTTCCACCGTCTCATCCCCCATGCAGGTGTCGTTACGAACGCCTCCTCTCCCCTGAGGCGGAGACGTTCGTCCTAAGCGTCAAAGTTGGAGGAGAGGAAGGAAAAGGGGTGAAGACGCGCACACCGGGTCCCCCTGAATCACACACGTCTCAACAGACACACACTGTGGAAGGGAGGCAGGGAGCCTGTGAATATTTCAGTCCACACTCGAACTCTGTCTTCACAGTCGCCGTAAATGTTTCGCCCACCTTTTGCCAGCTCTCAATGAAGAGAAGAGAAGGAAAAAAAGGCAAGCATCTATTGCGGTTTAATGATTCTATTCTTTCGGAACCATGAATCCTTCTGTTTTCCCAAGATAAGAGTGTTCTGGCCTCAATTTTGTTTATCGACTGTTGACCAGAGCAGACCCGAGAGGCTTCATTTGTTTATATTATCTCCTTACTTATTTGTTTACCTCGGTTGGTGTCGGTGGTTCATAAATCCCGTATCAGAGGGGCTGAACCCGAGTGCTATCGGCAAAAACCTTTTAAGTCGAGGATCCGAACTCATTACGCCAACGTAGGGGGGTCTTAATCCTCTACAAACAGACCTCTAATCGCCTTTAGATTCCACGTTCTTGTTTCTGTAAACACAGGCTCCATTAACATGCCCCTCCTCCATTTTCGTTGAAGGTGAGCCTGCACCTTACGTTTTCTATTTTAGATTATATAAACATACGTCTTCAACTCAGTAAAATGTAACCTTTCATTCTTTTTATCAAATGTTCGCTTGTCCCTTGTATAGGTATCTTCAATGATGTCTCTGTATGAATTTAATGCCATTTTATTAAGATACATGGCTTCGATTCCCCATATATACTGTGTGTGTGAGAGAGAGAGAGAGAGAGAGAGAGAGAGAGGGAGAGTGTGTGTGTGTGTTAAATCCTCCATAACATATAATCCAAACCCTTATTTATGCATCAGATCCTTTAATGCACTCTCTACCTCTCCTCCACTTACCCGTTTCCATCTCCATGTTATGGCATGTTTCCCTACCAATTCATTCCCCTTACACAAATGTCTATCACGTCACCTATTGCCTACATGGCTTCGGCAGAGCCTTGAAGTCTCCAATATGCGTCCGGGGATCCTATAGAACACTGGCCAGCTGACGTTTCATTGTAAAGGGGGGAATGGAAGTTATGCATTTCATTTAGGGAACGAGCCGAGGCGAATCGATGGAGTGTTCTCCGAGGCTGTGTTAAGACGAGGTGCCTTTCCCTGTCTGAGCCAATTCTGGGGATCCCAGATACGACTGAAAGACTCAGTGAGACGTCTCACCTTCTCCTCCGAACCGGTTCGTTGGTTCGTTGATTGGCCTTCAGGCCTATCAGCTAACGAGGGGTCATTTAAGGCCGTAAATCTCAAAGAACCAACCGAGAAAGAAAGATAATTAACAACTTCTTCAGGTCTATAGATTATTCTAAGATCATGTACACTCTTACTGTGTTATATGGCCTTTGCCTTAGAAGCTTTCCTGCTGCAGTAGGCAAACTTTATGAGGCTTCGAAGCAGTCTCGGACAGCGAACTGTGAGACTGAAGGACTTTGTAAAGAAAAAGCCTGTTCCAGCCAGCTGGCTAGTCTGCCCCACCCGTCAATACGTTTTAAATCGCTTTTCATTAATGATTTTTTTCAATGAATTTTAATATTCATTCCAAAAAAAGAAATTTGATTACGTTTTTAGTGAACTGAAGATCGTTGCTAGTTTAATTATTCACGGAGGTAGTGATAACGTGAAGGTTCGTATGGTAATCAGCTGGACTCGTGTAGCGATTCAGCTGTGGGACTGTGAAGAAAATGCCCCATGATGAGACCTGCTGGTGGCATAACAGAAATAGAGGAGTGCAGGGTGCCTAGGACACCAGAGAAATATCTTTGTTTTGAAGAAGTGACAAATGACATCCGGGGAATGTTGGAAACATCTCTCAAGAATTAGATTCTGATGAGATTTCATTTTTCCAAGAAGATAAATTTGATAAAATACTTATATATGCCTGTTAAAACTGTATGGCGAGAATGATAAGTCTATTCTAATATGTCTGCCAATGTGATAGGATATAGGACTCATATTTTGTGGAGTTTAGTTTGAAGGGAGTGAACAAAACATTCTAGAATAAGCGAAATATATCATTATTCGGAAAAAATATTCATTTCAAAAGGATACCTAACTGAAACTTCCGAGAATGTAATAAACGCAGAAGCGAGCGTTTCTGGAACACAAAATATAAATAATTTCACACTTACATTATCAAGGAAGAGAATAAATCCGTAAGAATGGGTTTTATTTGCTCGTGAACTAAGGCTTCCCTAACAGGGGGTAAGCGACGTCTCCGGAGACAGCGCTTGGCGGGATGTAGCCACCCGGCGTGAAATTAGCGCCAGGAACCGCTTGTCGACACGGCTACATCGCCAGAGCGTTTTCACCTCTTGATAGATATATCTATTCTTTATCTTCTAACATAATTCATATTGTGACTGTTTGCTTAGAATTGAAACTTACGATTTTAGAAGACAAGTGAGTTACCAGCCAGTTTATATAAACATGTGCATTTAATACGTGGGTTATGTTACATACATTCTCATTTATATGCACCCACTTAATGTAAACATCTCTTTATGATGGAGATTGTATAAAAAGCGAAAAGACACACATCCTTCCATTTTAATTAGATTGATTAATTACTCATGAATATTTCCATATCTAATTATGTATTCAAATAAAGAAGGGCTAGATCTCAGCCCGGGGTAAAATCCACCTAATCCCGAACACTGGTAAAGATGATGTATATTAACCAAATTCACCACGGAAAATGATATCCTGATTAGTCATTCAGATATGCTAATTTGACTATGTTTGTCCCGTCACGTTCGCAAAATCTGTGATGAACAGTTGGAACGCTCAGCCTTGGAGGGAATCGGGAATCCACCCACCTTGAAATGTGGTGAACACCCACACAACAGAGGCCTTATGTCTTACTCTGTCGATTCTAACTTGATTTAAACATTCAGTTTCCCCGGAAGCACCACCTCCCACTGTAGATACAACAGTGGAAGGAAAAAAAAAAGAAGCCCACTGTGGTTAGGGCTTCTTGAGTGGATATGGAAGGCAGTTGGGGTGGAGGTTATGTTTTCCCACTGATGTGTTTTTAAGTGGAAGTTACGGGAGAATGGTAAGTGCTCAACTCCACACACACACACACACACACACACACACAGCCGCCGGTCCATACGACTCCTCGGTGGCATGAAAACAAATGGATAATGCGAGGGAAAGATGTCTTGTTTGTGTGTGTGTCTCTCTGTCTCTCGTGTTGGTGGTTGGTATAGTTCTGGGATCAGTCTACTTCACCCTAGCTGATCAACCACTTTTACCTACCTTCACCCCATATAATCATCCTAGACTCAACAACTACCCACCTTAGATGATCATTCTGTACACGAATCCACTTTAGGTGATCATTCTGTGGGTGAATGTCTCAGCTAATCATTCTGTGAGTGACTCTGTCTCTTGGATGATTAATCTTGAACCGACTCCATCTCAGCTGACGATCACTGTGAACTGGACTCCACCTCAGCTATTCTTTCTGGACCTGACTCCACCTTCGCTGAGCATGCTGGACCTGACTCCACCTTAGCTGAGTGCTCTCGAACTGACTCCACCTTAGCTGAGCATTCTGGACCTGACTTCACCTCAGCTATTCTTTCTGGTCCTGACTCCACCTTAGATGAGCATGCTGGACCCGACTTCACCTTAGCTGAGCATTCTGGACCCGACTTCACCTTAGCTGAGCATGCTGGACCTGACTCCACCTTAGCTGAGTGCTCTCGACCTGACTCCACCTTAGCTGAGCATTCTGGACCTGACTTCACCTTAGCTGAGCATTCTGGACCTGACACCACCTTAGCTGAGCATTTTGGACCTTAGCTGAGTATTATCTGAGCGACGTGATCCAAGTGAATCACTCTGGATTAGATTCCACGTTTGCTTATCATTCTGTGGGTGACTTCAGCTTGGCCGGTTAAGCTGCAGTCGCGCTTCAGTTGACAGGCGCGTCAGTGGTTCGAAACAATGAGCAAATACCCACAAAGCTTTTGTCGAGGTCTTAAACTCCCACTTCATCTCTGACGTGAATCAGATGCATGAAGACCAGCGTTTCAAAAGGTTTATTGCAATCACTGGTTCAGTAAAGAAGCAGTTCAGTATTGCATGAAAATGATTCAAGTTTGCACTCCTCTTTTCGACGCTTCGAACTACCTGTAACTACGAAGACAGAACGAGGCGATCACCCACCTCAAATACAAGAACTATATTTCATGGTCCTTCGACCCTACGAGTATATGAAGCCAAGAAATGTATCATTATCTCGAAGCATTTGACGAGAACAGTACCATCCAGTTGTTGAAATGAACCATTATCTCGAAGCAGTAGACGAGAACAGTACCATCCAGTTGTTAAAATGAACCATTATCTCGAAGCAGAAGACGAGAACAGTACCATCCAGTTATTAAAATGAACCACTATCTCGAAGCAGAAGACGAGAACAGTACCATCCAGTTGTTAAATTGAACCATTATCTCGAAGCAGAAGACGAGGACAGTACCAACCAGTAGATGAAAATGAACCATTATCTCGAAGCAGTAGACGAGGACTGCACCAACCAGTAGATGAAAACGAACCACTATCTCGAAGCAGTTAGACGAGGAACAGTGCCCACATGAAATGAACCATTATCTCGAAGCAGTCGAAGCAGTAGACGAGAGGAGAGCCAGTACCAAACCTGTGGTTAAGGGGAGGAGCCGCCAATCCCCTCCCAAGCCTCCTGCTTCTATCAGGGCTCAGCATCAGGTGACAGGGACGAGTCGCCCCCCCCCCCCACACACCCACTCGTGAGGCTCTGGCTCCTCGGTGTGTGTCATTGTGTCGAGGGGCCACCAGTGCGTGGGCGGCCCTCACCCTGACAAGCCTCCTCACATCACCCATATAATATTCTTTTCTCCTACAGGAGTTAACGACGTGAAATTTGGAAATGATCGAGAGAGAGAGAGAGCTAAAAGAAAGAAAATAAAAGATTGATAATCGATGGCATTTTGACATTCCTTTAGCCAAGTGTTTTAAGGTGTAGACATAACGCAATCGTCAGGAAGAAGAAGAAGAAGAGAGAGAGAGAGAGAGGGTGTGTCTGTGTGTGTGTGTGTCTGTGTGTCTGTGTGTGTGGGAATAGCAACAGAAAAGCAGACTGCACCTGTCTTAGAGTGAGGTGGGGGAGGAGGTGTCCTCTTGTGGGCATTAGTGTTGAACAACATTATAATACCCTCCATCTAGGTCAAGGCTTGTTGGCGCCATTCACCTCGCCGCGCATGCGCCCTCGCGCAGCTTAGGGACTCCGGGAAGAAGGAGGGTGTGGAGGGGGACGCCTCCGACCGAGCCAAGAGGAAGACTTCTGAGAAAAAAACAAGGAATGTTGTTTCTTTTTTTAAATGATTTAAGTTTAAGTCTTGGTCTATGAATAGACTATGTCTGAGAACCATTCAGAAGCGATCAATCTATGCTTTGATGATTACATTTACGACGCCGTCTTCCGTTCTAAGAACGGCGAGATAAATACATTAGACCCATTTAGCTATATTGACAGCAGGACCAAAAGATAAGTCAGCTCCTCGTAGTGAGGAAATTTCCCCAGAGAGGATGCCTGGCGACTGCTTGCCTCTCGTTGACCAGCCATCGTCTCGATCTCCTTTTGATTGGGGCTTGAGAATCGTAGTACGAAACCCAGAGGAGAACCCATTACCAACATGAAGTAATTCAGTTGACCCAGAAGATGCTCTCTCTCTCTCTCTCTCTCTCTCTCTCTCTCTCTCTCTCTCTCTCTC
>JAYMFT010233636.1:0-11155 GCA_038088735.1 Panulirus argus
TATATATATATAATGTACCCTGCAGTGTGAAAGCTAATTGATGCATTTCTACGAAATAGGAAATCCTATTATCGCGTGATGGCGTCGGGAGGGCTGTAGTTGAAGCGACGCTGAGAGAGAGACTTAATAAAATCGGTGCATACCTGATTGCCAGTTAAGCAGCCATTAACAGCCTCATTAGCTCCTCTAACTACGTAGGCAGACGACGTGCAATTAACTGTTGCTCAAGAGAAGAAATAAATATTTTTTGGTGATAGGAAATTTCCCCCCTCTTTTCCTTTCCGTCTTCTTTCTCATTTCTTTCACAGACTTCAAAGCCCCTGATAATCTGGTGGCAAGAAGCAGCAACGAACAGTTTGGTGAGTCAGTAGGTGTGATTTGCGAGTGTTGTTTGGAGTAATTAGGAAGAATGCAGCACGATGTGTGACCGTTCTATCATCATCTATTGGCCGTTCTGCCATCATCTATTGGCCGTTCTGCCGTCATCTATTGACCGTTCTGCCATCATCTATTGACCGTTCTGCCATCATCTATTGGCCGTTCTATCATCATCTATTCGTCGTTCTGCCGTCATCTATTGACCGTTCTATCATCATCTATTGGCCGTTCTGCCATCATCTATTGACCGTTCTGGCATCATCTATTGGCCGTTCTGCCATCATCTATTGACCGTTCTGCCATTATCTATTGACCGTTCTGCCATCATATATTGACCGTTCAACTATCATCTGCTGAACGTTGTACTATCATCTATTGGCCATTCTACCATCATCTATTGACCGGTCTACCACCATCTATTGACTATTCTATAATCGTCTATCCTCCTGTTTCTACTGTAAAGATAGATTGTTTTTCGGCACGGTTATGGAAGTTGGAGAGAACAGCGAGGAACAGAAAGTTTTTGGAAGGTTTATTTGGTCTGCTGCCCAAGGTGGGGAGAGAGAGAGAGAGAGAGAGAGAGAGAGAGAGAGAGAGAGATGTAAATAGCCTCATTATTACAGATGGTAGGGGTTTAATCCTGAGTCATATTACTGGGGTTTTAGTCTTAGATTATAAGGCAGACTTGACCCAGGGATTTATGGGGCTATGTTTACTTACACCTGATCTCGTTTCGCCGTCACATGTCCGTAAGTAGAGAGGCATAAACGTGTCCGGACACACACACACATACAGAGGAAGAGGAGAAAGATATCTCCTGATGGCTTTTTCATTTTCCAGTATGTTTGGGAGCACTATGGTCTTCGGAACTGAAATACTTCAAGAAGGAATGATGAATCAGACGAAACTCATGACTTTGGTAAGCCTTGTGGTTTTCCTTGTATACATTTGAGGTGATATTGCTTTAAAACCTCTTGTTTCAGTGGTCACATATAAAGCTTCTAAAACTAAAACCCCCGTTAAACGATTTTGTAAACCAATATCTGAAGACACAACGTTGAAACATTCACCCAAAAGACCAGACTCTCTGGACAGTATCCAGCAACAAAAATATTACTCTTTCTTGCAAGATAACAAGAGAGGGCGGAAAAAAAAAGATATGGAATTTAATATCGTCATTTTTATGAGTAAAAAGGAGTGTACGGGGGCCTCATAACCTGGAAGGGGTTTGCTCCCTCTTAGGGGCTCCTACAGTCGTCTTACGGACCCTGGAACTCAGCGGGTCTGGAAGGTGAGCTGTGGTTTCATTTCCATGACGTGTGTACATCAGGGGCGTTTACGAGGCTTCCCCTCACAGCAGGAGGCGGAGGCGAGTACTCGAGGTGAGGGGGGGGGGGGTAGCCCGTGAACGAGCGGATGGCCTACTGTTAAGGCTGCTTGCTGAGGAAGGACGGTGATGGTGCGGTTGGCAGGACGTCCGGAGGAGTGAGGGAGAGAGGGAGAGAGAGAGGGAAAGAATCTCTTAAGGCGTAGCGGGGGAGGTGATTGGGGGGAGGGGGGGATATGACAAGCGGGTGTGATGCGGATGTGTAGAACGGCAGGACTCCTGAAGGAGGGGAAGGTCCTGTGTGATGGCGTGGTAAGAGAGACTCCTGAAGGAGGAGAAGGTCCTCTCTGAGGGTTTGGGTAGAACGAGCCCTTTCTGATGGCACGGCAAGAGGGATAACCTAGAAAGACCATCCCTATGATAAGGTAAGACAGAGACACCTGAATGGGAACAGGCCCTTCTCTGACGACTTGATACAAGGGTCCGTGTATGGAAAGAACCCCGCTCGCTCTCTCTCTCTCTTGATGCCGCTGTCGACAGGGACGCCCTCGACAGGAAGACCCCACTCCTGAACATGCTACAGTTCATCTCGCGCTGTGCAGAAAAAGAAATCAGACAGTATCAAGAGCAGACATGAGTAGCCACGGAGGAGATTCACCAGACCAGCGGAGGCGGAGATGAATCCCGAGACCGGTTGGCTGAGAAAGACTCAGAATCTGATGTGCTGAGAGAGATTTAATCCTTTGAGATCATTTCAATCCTCCAACGAAAGAAAAAAAAGAAAAAAAGATCTGAAAGATAATTTACTGAGGGAGTTAGCATTCGGAGGAGACCCTCGCCGGCAGGGTGAAAAAAAGGGGGTAAAAATCCTGATTGGTTGGAGGATTCGAGTCTCTCGAACGTGATTGGCTGGCTAAAAGGAACTTCAGATCCGACTGAGCCTAGATACCCGGACGCTGAGTGGCTCACTGAAAAAGGACTCGGTTGCTGATTGGTGGGAGACGTGGGCAGCAGGAGCCAATAAGGTACTGACAAAGTCATTGGCAGCTGAATCCGTTTTCCTGAAGCTCTATATATATATAGCTGACCGCGACTCGAAATGTATATAGATGTGTATAGACAAGTATGAGTTGCACGATTTATATAATTTCAGATTTACTGATTGATATTCTTAGCATGGAAGAAAATTGATATGGCAGTTTATGGGTTAATTCTGAAAATAGAAATTGACTGGTCGTCTGGAAAAGACTTTTTTGAGATGATTTGGATCCTGTTTGAGGTATGTCAGCACCACGTCTTGTCTGGGAGGAGGATTTCATAGTATTACATTGATGATATGATCAAGTACACAGCCCCTTTAGTACACCAGATATGGATTAAGGACGGGTTTGAGTGATTTGAGGGACTGTGTGTATACGTGCCCGATCCGTCCAATTGAACTGGGAGCGGAGATGACGCTGATAAATGGAAGAATAGATAGACAAAGATAGATAGATAGATAGATTACCTTCTTCTTGATTGAAAAGTAGAGGAAGAACGATCGATCAGTTAAACAGAGGAGGCCTCTTGCCTTGGCTGACTTTAATTCACTTCGACATTACAGAAGATTAAAAAGGAAAAGAGGAAAAAAAAATCTTATTGCTAATTGACTGTGAAATTTAGATTCTGCAAGATTAAGCTGACTAAAATGAGAGACTCCGCCTCCTCAGCTGATTAGCTGCGTACAAAAGAATGTATGAGTTTCTTATATTAAAGGTTTTACTTTCTCCCCCGGTAATTGACAGAGCGAAGAAAATGCTAAATGGATTAAGAGATTGAATGAAATGATATGGGAGTGTTTTCTTCGACCTGCCTGCTGCCTCTGGGGGGAGTTTTGGTTTGTTGTCGACGATCCGAAGCAGTGTTGGTTTGAATAATGTTCGAAGCGTTGATTTGGTATGTTATAATGTGCGAGATTGTGATTGGAGTGTTAGGACCTTCGATGGAGTCTGAGATGAGGACTGACTGAGTTTGATTAGCACTGAGATTGGGGACTAAGTCGTTGACCTAGACTGAGATCGGGATTAAGTCGTTGACCGATACTGAGATTGGGGACTGAGTCGTCGACCAGTATTGAGCTGGGGACAAACTGCTGAATGAAAACGGAAGGCAGGATCACCGCGTCATAGAAAATGAGATTGGAAAGGATTGGTTGGTCCCAAGAGATAATGTGATTGACTGAAACTTGTTGATGTAGATCAGCCACGCGTGTGTTCCCCCAATCGGGAGAACCTCGTCAAAAGCCGAATCATTGCCAAAAGACCACCAGTCATACTCACCGATTGGTAAAGTGAAGAAGATAAAGTCTCCCTGATTAACAGTGCTCAAGTTCTGCTTTCGTAAATCCAATTAGCTGCTACGTACGTCAGAGAACAACGACCGTCCAAGAGCTCCATCACCAAGGGTAAAAGATAGATATATAGATAAATAGATAGATAGATAGATAGATAGAGAGAGAGAGAGAGAGAGAGAGAGAGAGAGAGAACGGGAGAGGGGGGGCCATGAGCTCCATAACAAAGAGTAAAGGATAGAGAAAGAGAGAGAGAGAGAGGACGGGAGAAGGTGTGTGTGTGTGTGTGTGTGGAATTTGACACAGAGAAAGCAAGCACTGACCAGGATGGCAACATCTGTCACCCTGAGTCAAGGCGAGTATGGCAACACGACCTCTCAAGAAGGCACCGACTGCCCATTGACAAGAAAAAAAAAAAAGCAATTTGAGCGATGATTGTTTGGGAGGGTTTAATGATACTTGGATTGATTGGATCATTACAGCTGGATTAGAGGTCATTTCACCATAATCTTCATGGTGACCCATTGACCATTACGTTAGAGGTGAATGGTGACTGGCTCAGAGATTTGGGTAGTGCTTAGAAGCGATTGGCTTATCAACAAGACTTTGAAGATTACATAGTTGAAACTTTCAATCATACGGAATGTATATGGTCTGTTAACAATCCTAATCAACCAATCTAAATGTTGCCTAACTGCGAGAAATAATGACTGGTCGAATCACTGGAAAACCAGTCCTTACCAACGCTGATTAACAAGTTTAGATAACGTGATTAGTGATAGACCGATGTATTTAGGCAAGGGATCTGTTGTCAAAACTGTTGGTGATTTAGGTGATTCGTGTCTGCAATAACGGCAGTGTTGAAAGTCATTTTGCTGCACTTTGATGAGCAAGAGTTTTAGCTTTTTATATCAAGGTTCGTCGAAGGAATTAGCACTTTGGAGACTGATTGGGTGGTCCTAAATGATAGTTACTTCAAAATTAATTCGTTACCTTTTAAACACTCATAAAATCAGCTGAGAATATTCTCATTGACCAACATGGATTTCAATATACAAAGAATTCTTCCCACGTATTCCCCTGCATGTCGTAGAAGGCGACTATAGAGGGCAGGACCGGATCAGGGGGGCTGGAAACCCTCCCATCAAGATGCCAAGTGAGGGGTGCTCATCCTCCTCGAAGGCTCTGGCTAGGGTGTCGGAATGTGACTGGATGCAAATCAAGATAAGAAGGGAGATGTAGGTAGTATGTTTCAGGAGAGAGACCTGGATGTTCTAGCTCTGAGCGAAAAAAAAAAAAAGAAAATGCTTTGGGAATGTCTTAGAAGTAAAGTCAGGGGTTAGTTAGTGTGAGAGCGAGAGCTAAAGAAGAAGGGATAGTGCTGATGCTAAAGCAGGCGTTGTGGGTGTGTGTGACAGAGCGTAAGGAAGAAGTACAATAATGATATGGGTAAGAATGAAAGTAGACTACGAAAGGTGGGTAATTATCAGCTGTTTATGCACCTGGAAGGGAGAGAATTAACTAACAGCATCCCACAAGGGTCGGTGCTGGTTCCTTTGTTGTTTTTTCACACTTACGTGAATGCTCTTGAAGAGCTCCAGCCATATGTAAACATTGCTTACGGATGGTATCAAGCTCCTGCAGTAAATATAGATGACATGACAGACTGCAGTGAATTGTAAAAGGATCCAGATATACTGAAATATGGGCTTGAGGTATGGTTGATGAGATTGAGTCGGATTCAATAGAAGGTAATGAAAATAGGGAAAGGGAATTGTAAGCCATTCTCCCGTTATCCATTGGGAGGCGCCATATTAAAGGATTCCCCTCGCCCGAAAAAGGATCTGGGAATAGATGTCCTACGTACCCTACCTTCAGAAAAACCCTCTCTGGGTGGATTCCTCAGAGAAGCAAGTTAGCTGCAGCCAAGCATTGAAATTGAATTCGTAAATTGAACAAAGACAAGTTTTAAGGAATTCAAACGAAAGTACTATACACAAGATATGCGCAAATAGCTTTCTAGCAAACACAAAGGAGTTTGGTTGGCATAGGTGACTGAACATCTAGGAAATGGGACTACTGTTTTAACAAATCAAAGTAAATATATGTCTCATATGTGATACTGGAGATCGGAAATCATTAGGATGAAGTCATTAGATGAAGTTAAGTAGTTAGATGCATTTAGATTATTAATTACACACACACACACACACACACACACACACACACACACACACACACACACACACACACACAACACACACACACACACACACCAGTAGGTACCTCCAGCAGGCGGCCATGTGCAGGCCAGCCTTCCGTGGCAACGATATCACTTACGGATCCTCCCGTTAACCAGCGGGAGGGTGGGTCTCCTGTGCTGAATCTCCACCAAACACGCAGTTGTGGTGGCCTTCCCAAACCTCCTCCTGTACTTTCCTTTTTTTCTAACTACTCCAGCTCCCTCGTCTTTGTCTATTCTCTTTCCCTCCCTCCACACACTCCAGACCTCTCCTTGCATACACTTCTGTGTTTTCCTCAGTCCCTCTCGATTTATTCTTCTTCCTCAACGACCGAGTTCGACGTAACTCACCGCCTCCCAGCGACTCACCCACGACCTAGTATTCCCGTCCCTTGCTCCTCACACGTTACCCTGTATGTCTCCTGCTTATCCACCCCCACCCACGTCTACTACCGCACCTATCCACGCCAGCTACCCACATCCACCCGGGTCTTGAGTGAGGGAGGTCCATATCCCTCGCCTGTCGGCCCCTGGTTACTCCTCCTCCACAGAGGCTACTTATAGAGGACCACCTGGTGTACGAAGGTTCGTGTGGACCGGTCGCCATTGTGATGATAGCAGATCGCTCACTCTACTCCTCCTCCTCCTCCTCCTCCTCCCCTCCTCCTCCTTCCCTTAACGGGCCTTGTGTTGTTCCCCCTCAGTGAGTGTGTGTGAGGTGCCTTCGTTATCGTACTTCGCTCCCTGATATCTCATCCTCCACGTCCCCGTCCCCAGGGAGTTTTCTGGCCATGTGGTGACGTGTTTTGATATTGTTCAGCCATACCATCACCCCTGTTTCTCTTTCAGAGTTCCCGTTTTCTACAGGTACAACCATGATTTCCATCGGCATTTAAGTTCACTTATCTCTTCCTTCACACTAATCCGAGCTCCTTCACTATATGGCCTTCAATGCCTTCACACTTTCCCGATTTCTTTTTTTTTTTTTCACCTACTCGGACCCCGCTTCATCCTACGGTCTGCAGACTCTCTGCCGATTCCTCAATAGCAAGGTATCATCTGCATACATATCAATATTCGTCTTCAAGAAAAAGTGAAAAAAGAAAATGTATCCATCGTAAGCAAAAGAGGAAAGGGGGGAACTTGCGCATTTCACGGACATTTCTGTTAAAACCTCGACGTCGACAGCTTCTTCTTCTTCGGGCGTCGGCATTTCGCAACCGCGGAGGAAGATTTTAGTACGGGAAAGCGATTTTCAACTCCCGACAGAAATAAACTTTCCAAGAAGCAAAGCGAACTTTTTTCCTCGGTTCCGCGCGGGAGCGATTTTAGACTGTGTGTTGGAGCTGCCGTCGCGGTGGTGGCTCGCCAGAAGCAGGCAACGGCAGCTTGCGACACCTCGAAGAGGTGCTTCAGATAGTCGAAACCCCGAACGAGGAGTGGAACTATAGTAATTCAACGAGTCTTTGGATGATAAAAGGTTTCGAGTCGGTATCTGCAATGACTCGGTGGATGTTCGGATGATTTAAAGAACCGGATTTGGGTGATGATAACTGCCATAATCTCGTCGGGTGTTCGGATAGCCAAGACCGGACTTGTTCAGCTTGGCAAATGGCGCTGGTTCGGCTCTCAAGGTTAAGTTGTAGATGAGAGTATATGTTGGGCAACAGTCACTCCCACTTAAGGGGTTCGGAGCTTCGGATCCTCCCACCTGCGAGGGGTCGGGGCTTCGGATCCTCCCACCTTAGTGATTCGGAACATCGGATCCTCGGTGTCGTTTTCATGCAGTCTTGTGTACCCAGATGTACATGTAAATGTTTGAAGGCAAGGAGCCGAGAAATATAGGTAAATAAGAAAAAAACTAAGAAGAAACTACAGTAAAGTAGTCAGAGGTGTGTGAATACGAGCATGAAGTAGTCAAATGATAACAAATTAATCGGAAACCTGAAGAAAAGGAGACTAGGTTGACTACGAACCAGAAAAGTGAGTCGAACGACTGTTGGAGTCACACTGTGTTTTGAAGACAGAGGAGTTGGTCAGTACTCTGTGCAGACTGGATGTTCCTCTGGACTTAGAAGGAGAAGCAGAAACCTCTGGTTGTCACTAGGGATGAGGAGAGTTTTGAGATACGTGACCAGAGCCCTGTGTATTAGCATGTCGTCTCCATTGTTTGTAGGTTGTCTGCCTCGTTAGCCTCGTTAATTGGTCTGTCATCTACTTCGTTTCCCCTCGTTAATTAGTCTTTCTTCTTCTGATTTGTTTGCTTCGTTGATAAGTCTTCAGATTTATTTTGCTGATCTGTCTTCAGCCTTGTTTGTTTTGTTTCTTGGTTCTGGCTTCAAACTCGTTTGCTTTGTCTACTGGTCTGTCTTCAACCTTGTTTGCTTCGTTTACAGGTCTGCACCAGAGAAGAATGAGATGTATGATGTGACAACTTTGAAAATTATCAAAGAAGGAAGATACAGAAAATATCTTAAATGTACATCTATCTACCTATCTTCCATCTGTCTATCGATACATCTACCTGTGTGTGTGTGTGTGTGTGTGTTTGCGATTAACTTGCTTAAACATTTATGCAATAATTCAGATATTTATATCTAGATTAATATAGATCAATAACCCTGATCTAATATGCATCAAAGATTGAAATGACAAGTATTCAGTAAACAATTCTTTCTCGTCATATCTGAATTAAACCGATCTCTCTCTTTTTTTTTTAATTACTACAGTAATTCTAATCAATATCACATGAATGATGTAGATTAATCCCACGACGGAACAGAAAGAGGTATAGATTGGCGGATCCCAATCCCTGATATGACGGATCAGCAGCAGAGTTGTATCCAATCTGTAGTGACGTATGTGAGGTGATACATCAGGAGGGGAGGAGAAACTATTACCAATTCCGCTCTGGCACGAGCCAGAGGAAGGAAGATCAGTGTTGCCATCCCAGTTGGGCAATTGCATTTTGATAACTGGACTCTGTGTTGCAAGACAATGGACGTCGTTTGTTATAGCTGCTGCCCACTCATCTGCTGCGTCTTCTGCGCCGTCCAGCTATGTCTGCTGTGTCTGTTGCCCATCTCTTCTGCCCTCCCAGCCATGCCTGTCGTATCTGTTGCCCATCAGGCTCTGTCCACCAACTCTGCTTCTAACCTAGTTATGCCTCCTATACCTGCTGCCCTCCCTGCTACGTCTGCTGCCCACCAAAGTCTGTCTACCACGTCTACTGGGTTCTTCTGGGACTGATTTCAGCCACTGTATCTAGTTTTCTACTGAATGTTTCTGCAGTTGCCTCCATCCATACATTTTTCATATATATCTTATTGGTATAATGGATAGCCTTTCAGAGAGAGAGAGAGAGATGACCCATACGTCATGGGGGGAAGGGGGGAGTTCCCTCGAGTCCCCCCCCCTTCCTGTAGAATGACACGCCAAATGACCTCGCTCTCTCTCCGTGTCGGGTCAGGTCGTTTTAGGTCATGAGTATTTGGTGTTCTACTCGTTCGGTCGAGAGATCTTGGGTCAGGAGTCTTTACAGTCTTACACACGAGGTCAAGACGATTTACGTCACTGGAAATTAAAGAGGTGTTGACCTTATGAGATGTCAGTGAGTACGAGAGGGCAACATGTACCAAAGGGTCAAAGGTCACTGGAAATTCTCGGTGTATGAAAAGCCTAAAATGTATTCAGGTGGTTTTTGGATAGGGTTAAGAGTGTTAAAGAGGTCAAGAGGGGTCAATTTTTTGCAAGTGTGGTCATGTGTGTCGAGTGAATGTTTCCTTGGAGTGTCTTTGGAGTGTGTGTGTGTGTGTGTGTCCCAGTCTCCTTCCTACGTCACCTGAATGTGTTCGTATGTGCATTCCTCGAGTGTACAGTAACCATCCCTCGACCCATTACAACCCAGCGTTATAAAGACCAATAATTTCCAACGTCTCCCCATTGCAAGGTAATCCGGTAATCCACTATAATTGCATTATAATCACCCTGGATTTAATAAGATAATCAAAGCAAGTGATACTATAAGCGACGGTAATGATAAAGCGGCCATGAGTGGCGTGTTGAAGGTGACGGGGCTAATTACACCTTAATTACCCAACCAGCTTGTTAGCCCCCCCCCTCGCTCCTCTTTTCCCCGGGGGTGTGAACTGCCGGTGGGTTGGGGGAGTGGGAAGAGAGAAGGGGTGATCCGAGTGGGTAGGAGGAGCATCTATGTATTGTGGGGGAGTTGTGTTGTCAGTGGGAGGGAGATGTGTTGTGGGCAGAGCTCTGTGTTGCATACGGGACGACAGTTGTTGGTCAGTTGAGTTGTGGGCAGAGCTTTGTGTTGCATACGGGACGACAGTTGTTGGTCAGTTGAGTTGTGGGCAGTGGTTTGTGTTGCAGGTAGTCTTTGTGTTGGAGAGAGGGCGTGGTAGTTTTGCAGGCGGTGAATGGTTGTGTTGCCTTTGACACACATTACTTTGGGTGTGTACGCATTTATTTACCCACTCATCACTTTATTCATCAGCCAGGATTGAACACAAACGCATTCCTTAGAAAATCTTGAAAGATTTGCATTGATATTCATGGCATTTCTTCTACAAACGTCTTCTTTTACTTCTGGCGTTGATATTCTGTTGCCTGGAAGCCTCACGAGACTGTTGACCTGTCCACGTCAGACCGCAATGTCTTAGGCATGTCAGGACCTGGTCACACATAGTCTCTCACGCTCTTTCGAATACCAGTGGACGTTCCTTGCGTGTCGGTAGGCACAGTACCGTGATTCGTGCCGGTGTAGAATGGGCCCCAGTACCACTGTACCACTATAGCAGTTGTTCATATATATATATATATATATATATATATATATATATATATATATATATATATATCCCCC
>JAYMFT010233647.1:0-11155 GCA_038088735.1 Panulirus argus
TATATATATATATATATATATATATATATATATATATATATATATATATATATATATATATATATATATTATTTAATTATTTGTATTGCATAAAAATATTTTTTGGAAAGCTAATATATTATCTATAGGGATACGATTTTTCTACTTTTACTGTCCATTTTCAGCGGAAGACTCAAACTACCTGTTGCATGTGCGTTTGTGAGTGTGTGTATATTTACACCTTTTTCGTTATATAGATTTATAGTATAGCCAAAAAGTATACTTGTATGATAGTATACCTTGAAACTGTCTATCTGGAAACACTTTATACCTGAATTTCCATACATTAATTTCATAGGCCGTAGGAACAAGACGTGATCCACTTTTTTGTTGGCCGACTCGGGAAAGGTCCCCGTGACCTGAGCGTTGGGTTGTAGGTTGTATGTAACTGTGATATTGCTTCAGTAGATATGAATGGGATTTTTCCGGAACATCACAAAGAAAATTGGTTATTTTTGATATTAAGAACTTTGAGATTAGATCAATATAGAAAATGCAGTAGAAGTATGCTTGAGGAACTGTTTTATGATGTTATCTTGCCAGGTGTTCAGTTGGGGACTAAAAAGAAAGTCATAAGTTTAGAGATTATATGCGGTTTATAGATAATTCCAAGTGCTTGAAGTTGATTAAGGATTGTAAATTGACTTTTAGACTAAATGACACTACAACTGTTCATTTTGTTGTGCTCCTTTCCGTCTCTTTTTCCAGCTGACTGTTCCTCCTTGCACCCCGAAGAGCTCTCGAATAAGCCTTTCCCATATTCTTCAGCTTCCTCTAACCCTTTCCCTTCAATCAGATATTGAGACGTTCTCGTGGCGTGGCTTTACCTCCAGCCACCAGTGGAGCACCTAGGGTGAGCCCCAGTGACCTGTTGCCTTCCTCGTTTCCGTTTTCTTTTCCTAGTTTTCTATTCCTCACAAGGATTCCCAAGACCCTTCCAGCAGACCCCCCCCCCCACCATATTCTTCAATTTCCATCTAATCAAGAGATTTTTGAGGCTTCATCTCCAGCCACTACCACTCCCGAACTTCACCTCATCTTTAGGAGAGTACCTGAGTACCTGGCTCGTCTCACCTTCCTTCTCTTCTTAGTCTCACGAAATTCTCAGGAACGATCGAAATCCCCAAAGTCTCAGAAAACTCTTTCTCCCAATCATTAATCATGGAAAGTGTTCACAGCTTTACTTCCACCCATCGGGACATGATTTTGACCGAGTGATTATGATCACAGAGCGGTTGCGTTTCATGCCGGGGAGCAAGGTCATTAACCACAGTGCACCACAGTTTAGCTGCCTCTGAGGCGTTCAGAGAAGACTCCATTGTGGCGGCTGAAGGTATTGTTTCGGCGTCCTACAGAGACACACTGGAACTTAGTATTAATGAGCAGCAGCTTGTGCGCTCCTCACCCACGTTGATCAGTTGAGTTTCACCCTCCATGCTTAGGAGGGGATTAAGATATTATAGAGATCTATGATCACTGATACTCTGAAGGCCAGGCAGACACACCTGGGGCATCTAGCGAAGGCAAATGGCATAGCGAGAATTAACGCAATCGTGGCAGTTGAATACGTTTAACATGAATGGATTTTTTTTTTTTGACACAGTGACCATGCAGCAATCGGTAGCCAACAAAGAACTGCAACATGCAACAAAGACAAGTAAGAGAGGTGTGTCTGTGTGGTGAGGGCTCGTGCCAGGCTCAGACCTGACGAATTCAACAGCACTGCAACGATACCGTGAGTGTTCAGCACGAGACCTTCACATGACGGGGTCTCTTGACTCCCGCAGAGGAATTCATGCAGAGTAGGGCTGTTTGAACATCAGAACAAGTGTGTATGTAAATTGGAAATTGCGTAAAGATAACAATGATTGGCCGACGTATCCTTGAGATGTACGATTTACCAGGCTGTATGTCTTTGGGGACTGCATAAGCTAGAGGTGGGAAAACATGACCCGATATCTTTTCTAGGAATGTTACAACGTATGTAGCCAGAGTACTGGTGACTTGAAGCTGGAGTTATCCCTAGATGTTCTTTCCTTATGGCTTCTTCTTCACCCCTACACAGAGAGTCGTCACCAGTCCATCTTATATCCAGGGTTTATAGTTTGATACTGAGATAAGCGTTCATCATGGCGGTAAAGCTAGTACCGTCTGAGCCTTCCCATCTGTTGCTCGTGCCTTTACTAACATGTGTCTCGCAGCAAGGTAACATCTGTTGCTCGTAACTGCATAAAGAACACATGCTACACATCACTGGTATTATGCATAAATACAACAGATATTGATCTAATTTTTTGAACAAATTAAATGAAGCTCTCGAAGATATTAGGGTGTATTTTCGCATACTCTTGAAAGATAACAGAACCAGATGGGCGACGCAGCAAACAAGTCCATTTCCCATGCTGGAGGTTCCTCAATCTATTGATCCCGACCAAGATACGCGGCACTTTATCGTCTCAGGCGATTCATCTTTTAAAACGTGTTGTCACTTCAGGGCGACATTCTAGGATACGCAGATTTTCTCCCGCCAGTTCTGTGGAAAAAAAGAAAAAACGGTTTTATAGTTCGTTATTTCACAAGACGAGGATCCACCGTAGGGAATAGAATTTAGGGTTTTCAATCTATGGTACGCGTACCATCATAGGGTTCCCCGAAGCCCCCGTCCCCAGCCCCCAACCTCCAGGAGGAACGCGAGACGTAACTGGTTCCCAGCGGCTACAGGATGGACACCACAAGACTAGGGAGGGGGAAGGTTCTGAACTGACTCGGTATTGCTATCTTCAAAAATTAGAGATGGTTACTTGATACCGGCAAATATTCGTTTTCATATGAATTATTAAAAGTTGTGATGAAAAGCGAGATCTGGAATTGGAAAACAAGAAGCCACAGTAGTGGTGTAGCGGGAGGATATTTTTTGTGAGCTGATAGGAACGCATGGGAAGGGAGGATACTAGGAGTCAAGTCGAGTGCATGAGAAGGATATATAACATGAAACCTGATGGTCCATGATGAGGTAATCTACGGTCTTAATACTATTTGCTGTAGAAACATAACAGTAAAGCTGAAGGCACCTTACCACTCCCTCCGTTCGGCTCAACACCATATAGTATGGAGAAAGTATACTCCCTTGGAAGTTCTACAGGAAAGTGTGAAACGGAAAAGTTGCTTCCTCTAACACAGCGTTCTTGATTTTTATTTTTTCCGGGGATGAGGAACCAACCCGAAGCTGAAAAAGAAGAAAAAATAGAAAGGGATTTTTAAAGTTGATTTTTTTTTTCATTTTGAAGTGGGCCTATTTACGGACGATAGAAATCACCGGAATATTCATCTCGCTTTGATTTAACTGTGTTGATGGTCTCCGCGTTGGCAACATCAGATTATAATATATTACATTATTCTGTTCCCCAATAGCTAAGAAAAAAAATGCGCACGCAGCTATTACATCTCTTCAATTTCTTTCCTTAATATCTATCTGGTCGATGAATCTCTATCTAATGAGAAGAAATTTCATATGTTGTCGAAATTATTTAGTATTTTGGCAACATTTGTTAGATCTGGTTGGAGTCTGCCCCTTCTTCAGGTAATATTGTCAGGTATTTGAGTCTTTCTTCGTTTGGATTATTTCTGAGTGACGGAATTAGTTTTGGTGCTCTTCCATGAATTTGTTCTAGTTTTTCTTCACATTTCATTAAAAATGGTGACGAAGTGAACAGAGAATTCCGCCCGGGTGAGCCTTGACCATGGGCGCTGTGAAGAGTGAGTGTTGTGTTTTAACGCTTTATAATCAATATATTTCGAGCTGTGAAGCGTAGCATAACAATAATGTTAGGCTTATCATACGGATCTAGACAATATTTTTTTCTTACCAAAGGTCAATATTACTAAACACTCCAAGATTGTTTTTATACTTTTAATTCTAATAATGATTTGCTAATAATTTCAGATTCATGATTAATATTCTTATCGCCAAACTGCTTGATCTTATATTTGTCTACATTAATGTCCATTTGTCGTGTCTCTGACCGCTCTATTGATTGGTCTTGAACAAGAGTCAACGATAATATTACTCAGTTATCAACAGGATACGCGTATCAGACATAAAGAAATTTCTAAACAAAACGGTAAAATAGAAGTTTATCAGAAGTGACGTGAAATAAAGAAAAGAGATGATAATAAAGAAAACTTAGAGGATGCGGTACCCTTAGGTTAGAGATTCGAATACGAGTGATAGCATTAAGAGAATATTTACTTAACCCTAAACACGCGACGCAGGAAGTGCCGGCGATTGATTTTAGAATAAAACTTCAGAACTTGACTGACCATCTGACTTCGTTGTTTGGTTTGCGCCAGGTATATGCAGACGAAGATGGAAAGTTAACGGTTTATGAGAAGGCGTGACAAGACTAACGTCCTCTGGTGGTGCAAGTTGTCGGAACACCGTCGAATGACAGGGAGGTTTCCTGTCCGAACTCGAATGAAGCTCATTCAGTCACAGGAAGACTGCTCGACTCTAAATACTCGCACTTCAGAACCAGAACAATCATTCAAGAGCAAAATTAGACTCTTCTAGAGTCTTGATGTTACACGCTAGTTATTCTGAGCGCTAGTTATATACTGGATGGTGTGTAACTGTGTGGGATGCGGCCTCAGACACCTTACGTACCTCCCCGTCCGAATGTGTCTCCCTCCGCCACAGTAGTCCTCCTCCTCCCGGAGAACACTTCCACCAGCGTGGATGGACGGTCAGGTCAGTGGAGGAGGAGGAGGAGGCGCTGACCGCACATACTATATCCCCTCACCAGCGCCCGGCTCCTCTTCACCACCACCACCACTGTACCTGTGCCTTGCACCTGATGCCTCCGGGACTCTTACGCCCACACGGAGCATCTCCCGAACCACGCGTTGTTTTTTTGTTACGAACAGATGATCCCGTCATAAGCCATCAGTCAGATGTATCTGTCCTTCCCACGTACGTACTCTCTCTTCGTACAGCACCTCTCCTGCCGCGCCTTCTGTTACCTCGTCGTCTAGTACCTCTCCTGGTACGTCTTCCGTTCTTTTTCTGCCATCGTTTCTTACCCTTTTTTGCGATGTGGATGTCGTCGGTTGCTATATATATATATATATATATATATATATATATATATATATATATATATATATATATATGTGTGTGTATGTGTGTGAGGTACCAAGGATTTTATTATTTTTTCTTTAACATCCTGATATGTCCGCTTGACAGTATTATCAATCGTACTTTTCATCAGTGCGTGTGTCGGCAATCCGGATTTAGGTTATGGTTTATACGAACGTGTTGTACGACCGGCCCCACTCGGATATTTAGAAAATCTTCAGTTGACATTATTTTTTTAATCTGATGCCGTAAACCTATTGGGGAACTGTCAATATTTTGAAGAAAATCTCTCAGACGAAGCCAAGCCGGTACGGGAGCAGGGTGCAGTTTGTGTGTGTGTATGTGTGGGAGAGGCTTTTACATTGGTCTCGCAAACGTCTCGGTCTCGCGAACTTGGCTCTCAAGAATTTTCGATCAGGCATCACCTGATTGGTTGGCTTAGCGGTCGACTTGCAGCCCACCAATCACAGTCCGCCGAGCAGCAAAATCACGAAATGACAACGATCTCGTCGGCGGACTTCTTGAGAAGTTATAAATCCTGCAGATTACCCATCCAGTCAGCGGAGCACTGCAAAGCTGACGACTGAGAGTTGGTCCTGTGTTGCCTGTGCCCACGCCAGACCATATCTCGCCGTTCGAGGGGTCAGACCTAAGATCAACTTTATTCACTCATGACTATTAAAAACAATGTACCTACCTGTTCGAGACCAAATGAAGCCGCTTCTGACCCAGGGTAATTGTTCAAAGCCGAATGAAGCTCCCTCAGTCACAGCATGTCTGTTCGAGACTGAATGAAAGCGCTTCAGCCTCAGAATACTCATTCGAGGCCAAATGAAGTCTCTTGTAATTCAAATGTTTTGGACTGAGACCAAATCACGTGTCAGAAAATATATATATTAGCCCAGAGAGACCAAATGTACCTCTGCATGAGACCATTAGTGTCAACGCAACACCGAATTACTCTCTGAAAACTGACTGTCCCACAGGAGACCAAATATAATACTGGCTTCAGATGAAGCATGATCACACGAGACTAGATATAATCCAACAGAATCCTAACGTAATCGCCCGCGATTAATCATAATCGCCACCACCAAATATGATTGCCCGAGATCACATGTAGGCGCCCCAGATCAAATATAATCGTCATGATTAAATGTAATCGCCCGGGAGATTATATACACACACACACCTGCCAGATGTCGAACATACGTACCATCGTGAGAGTAACGCACTTTTAGGAATATGACGTCCTTGGGGAGATATGCGACATAACTTCGATTTGATTTGTCATTTCTCTTGCTTAATATTGTCGGGCAGGAGGACTAGCGGCGCATCCTTGTGGTATAATCCAACCTGGTAGATTCCTCACAAGAGGTTCTCACTGCTGTGTCGATGGCTGCTCCTGGTATGATTCGACGAGAGGTGAGTCGATTCTTCTTCAGTGGCAGCGTCGTCTATCGCCGTTGTTCGGCGTTCTGCAGGGCTGGTGTTGAGCGCTTTTTGTCGGGGATTTTCAAAGAAACCAGAAGACCTGTTCAGACTTTCTGTGAGGGAGTCTTTCGCATCGGTCTTTAATTATTTTTCTTGTTTTTAAGGATTCTTTAGGAAAAAATGACGAGACGTTGTTTAGGGATTCTCAAAACGTGTCAAAAGCTGATTTAGGGATTCTTTCGTTCAACGTATGCGTTGAAGGTTCATGATAGGGACTGAATGTATTTTTAGGTCTTTAGGTTTATGGATTCTTTAACGGGAAAATGACTAGCCTTTGTGTTAGGATTTTGAAGACGTATCAAAAAAGTTTCGTAAAGGATTCTTGAGCTTGCACGTCCTACTCTGTCTGTAAGGATTTCTTTTTCAGCACTGATGTCTGAATTCGTTTTACCCGTTGGCTCTTCTGTTGACGTGTCTGCCCCAAGGAATGGCAGGCATGGACGCCAGGGATCCCAAAGCCCTCAACGGAATTCCCGAACGGGACGCGAACCTGTAACCTTTTGAAGGGGGAAAGGGGAGGGGGGGGGATGATGGGTGGATGTAACCTCGGGCACACAACGTTCGCCCGGCTTTGTCAGTGATTCCACGTACAGCGTTCATCCCTTCATTGTTCTCCTCTGTAAAGGATGGGATCAGCCTAGTTAGAAAAATAGAGTAATGTTTTATGGTTTTGAATTTACGTACGTACTGTCAGTACTGCACGGGGAGGGAGTTGAATCTACTACACTCGTGGGGACCCCGTCTCTTGAACTTTCTCTTCTGTCGTATAACTTTTCAGAACTTGTGTGTATTCCCAGCGTTCACAGTATACGTCACTCGGTTTATATGCATGTATCCGATGCTCTGATGCTGCAAAAGTACTTCTTTACATCTCCATCAAGTGTCTTGCTTAATAACAAGTTATGACCTCTGGTTGTTCTGTCTCTGCAGCTTTCGAAGATCTGGTCACGGTCAGCATCTTGAAACCAGCTTGAAAACTTAAAGGTTTTGAGCTCATGTAAACCTCTTACTCTTCTCTCTTCCATGGTGGACAGATCTATGGTCTCTTGCCTTTCGCTGTAACTCAGCTGTCGTAATTCTTGCACCGTCTTCCTTGCCTTTTTCTGTACCAGCTTTCCGTTCTTTGTCCCTCATTGATAAGTGTGACGACCAGACCTTAGATGCACACTCTGGTTCTGGCCTGATATACGATGTGAACAGTTCATTGAATATTTCCCCTTCCTTGTTCTTGAATGAGAATCCGCAACCTGTGCTTCACCGAGGGTGGAATGCTACCGGACTTCGCATGCACGAGGTTAAATTGCGATTGAAAAGTCACGTTTGGTGAGGCTGTATCACTGGGAGTATAATCTCTCGTCAAAGAACTTCTCACTGCAAAGGATTATACATTTCCCAGTCACTCGAAGTAGCGCAGCCTTGGACTGCAGGAGCCTTTACAAAGTGGGAATTTGGCGACAAATTCGGTACACAGAGTCTACTTCAAAGTCCTTCAGTATATATCCTGCAAGATAATGTCCTTTCACTTTCTCTCGTCATTATAACTTTGTATTTACTCAGTTTGGATGTCACTGACCATGTATCAGACTGTTTGGCTGTTCGTTTATGTACGTAAAGAGAAACAGTGGACCCAGGACTGACTCCTGTGGGACACCATTGGTAATCCAAAGTTGAGAAGTCAGCTCTAACTTGGGTCCTTTGTTCCCTTGTATTATGATCATTTACCGTCCATCGAAGGAGTCACTTTCCTCATTCCTGCCTGAAGATCCAGTCTCCTTATCAACCTCCTCTGTGGCATGGTCTCAAATGCTTTCTGGCAGTCCAAATACACCCATTCTTCTCATTTGTCAAAAACGGGGCTCACTCTCTCATAGAAGTATAAGAACTTTGGTACGCATGACATCCTTACCCTGAATTCATATTGTCTCTCGCTTAGGTACTGTACCCTGTATATATATATATATATATATATATATATATATATATATATATATATTTATATTTTCACCACACTGGAAAAAGAAAATAAGAACAGTAAGTACTTTCGTTTATTACACTGTCTGACGATGTAATAAACGAAAGTACTTACTGTTCTTATTTTCTTTTTCCAGTAAGGTGAATGTGGATTTTTTTTCTTCACCGTGAAGTGAAGGTTCTGCATATACATATATATACGAACCTGAGCCAGGTACAAAATTTATCACCGAGCCCCCAGGGAAGGATGAACAGCTAGGTGTTCTGTGGACTAACATCCGACATCATGAATCGAACTTATGCGGGTTCGACCCCAGGCGGCCCTTCAGTGCGTCACGGTCAGCAACGCTAACCGCTATACATGTATATATGCATATAAGGAAGTAGATAGATAGATAGACAGCAATAAGACAAGTGACGTCAGATGTTTCCATTCATGTCAACTACCACAATGAGCTTAGTGAACCTCGTGTGACAGTCATATGACAGTCATCCGAAGTGTGGTCTAGGGCTGGTCCGTTCTGGTCCAGGACTGGTCTGGTGGTGGTCCAGGGCTCATCTGGTCTGGTCCAGGAGTGGTCTGATATGGTCCGTGAGGTGGATTAGTGACTAGCCTGGTCCATCCAGCGTTGGTCTGAACCACCTTTCCGCCCACGGGCACGGCCAGTCAACGCTCGCGACTCATGTTTTCGGTGAATTGGCTCAAAAAAAAAAAAAAAAATCACCACCAGCCGCAGCAGGAGGAGGCAATCATCCTCCTCACAGGGGCAAAAAATACAACATTCAAACATTTTCGGGTTCGGAAATTACAGTCTTTTTTCGGCCGACCGAGGTCTTTGATCCCTCTGGCTGGTTTTGCTTTGTGGTGGATTTTGCTCTCATTGTACTGCGATTTTCTTGGCTTCACTCATTCATTTGGGTTTGTCTGTCGTCTTCCGTTTATTTAGAATCATATTTACCTTTCGTCATTTGCTCTCATTTATCTGTCTTGTTTCATTCATTTTTGGTCGATCTCCTTTCTCTCACTTGTTTTGGTCTATCAGTCTTCTTTCACATGTTTTAGGTTATTTTTTTTTTCATTCATTTTGGTTTATCTCTCTTTTCATTGTCTTGATTTATCTGCTTTATTTCTTTTCGTTTTTTTTTGTTTATCCGCCTTCTCTCGTGTGTAAATGATACGTCGTCTCCATTCTTTCACCCGCTTTGATTTATGGAGCTTCTTTCATTTATATTTCAGTCTGCGTTTCTTCTGTTATTTCGATCTATCTGCCTTCTTTTTCCTCTTCTAACAGGCAGAGTTCTAAGTCAGAGTCACCCACAAGCAGACCCCATGCCTGGCGGCTGCTTGGGGGAGACCGCCGCTGACCATAAACGACCATGCTGGACGATACATTAAAAACAAAACTGCAACAATTTGACATTTCTTCCCCACCATAGCTACATGCGCGGTACAGTGTTGCCAAAAAGAAAAAAAGCATCGTTGCTAATGACCACTGCGGTTGTCTGTTGCTGTTACCAAGGAGTTAATCCCACTCCGACTGGCAACAACTGCAGTGGGTCGGAATTGCTGTCTAAAAAGTAGAAGATAATTCTTTTTTATTTATATCACCTCTCGGTGTCAGGGGTACAATCCTTGAGCACGACGGTACGATCCTTGAGCACGACGGTACGATCCTTGAGCACGACGGTACAATGTTCTGACTTAGCTAAGGTTGAAGGCCAAGCCAGCATATTCCTCGATCGCACCGTCGTGCTCAAGGATCGTACCATAATGCTTAAAGGTCGTACCGTCGCGCTTAAGGATCGCACCGTCGCGTTCAGTGATTGCACCGTCGATCTCAACGATTGTACCGTCCTCCTCAGGGAATTAAGTACCTTTCGACGTACCTTTCCAAAGTGTCCACAATATGTGTCATTTTCCGGCGACTCTCCGATGGTAGTAACCAAAACTGAGACGGTGATGGTCTGTCCAGCTCAGCCTGGAATGCCTCCTGTGATCCATTGCCGTCTACAGTCCCTTGTATTTATTTTTTTTTGTATTCCACGATTCATTTCCTTCCGCGTCAGGTTAAGGAAGTGAGGGCGCGTTTGGTGGGTGTTTATTGCTCATAACTGTTGTCAGAATATCCTGCTTAACGACTGGTATAGTGTGTTGCTATGGACGCCACCACCACGGGAAACTGGAGCCCCTTCCCACCACGATAGCTTTAATTGGCAGTAAAGTTGGAGTCCACCACCGCCAGCGTAACAGTAATGACCAATAAAGTTGAAGTTCCTCAACTATTGACTCTAAGGCTCAGGAGACACATTTTCCTCACGTACATGGAAAGATGTTGTTCACCTGTGGTTCGAAGCATTGTTCACCAGTTTTCGGAGCATTGTTCACCGGTGTTTCAAAACCTTACTCTCGGGTGTTTCGAAACATTGCTTACCATACAATTTACAAAGGATATATATATATATATATATATATATATATATATATATATATATATATATATATATATATATATATAT
>JAYMFT010233658.1:0-11154 GCA_038088735.1 Panulirus argus
TTACACATGACAGCTAGAGACTGAGTGTGAGCGAATGTGGCCATTTCATCTGTCTCCTGGCGCTACCTCACCAGCGCAGGGGGTGGCGATGCTATTTCCCGTGGGGTGGGGTGGCATCAGGAGTGGATGGGGGCGAGCAAGTGTGAATATGTATATGTGTATATGTATGTATGTATGTACTGTGCACTGTGCATATATATGCATGTATGTATGTGTGTGTGTATGTGGAGGGATTGGTCTTTCTTCGTCTGTTTCCTTGTGCTACCTTGCTGACACGAGAAACAGCGATCAAGTATAATAATATAATAAAAATCACCTTTTAATGCATATTTTTCCCATGCATCTTTTACAAATGTAAAATCAAACACTTGGCACTTAAGCTCATGAACAGACTGGAGAACACACGGTCCATGTGAACTGTATAATAACAAACACTAACATCAATTGGCATTTGAGTTAAAAGGATTACTGAAACATTTAAAATCTGTTTTACCATCATAGCATTATTACCTTCATCATAACATGCCATATAATACATAAGTTTTCATTTTACAAACAGGCAAATATTGGTCAGATGTCAATAGGAATGATTCTAGACAGCTCATATATTCTTATATATAAAATGTAAGTTAACAGTTAACAAGACATAAATGTTATGAGAGCTTTATTAAGTCCCAATTTCATTTAAAAAAAGTATCCGAGCCTACCATACCTTGCTGACGCACCATACTCAACTGGTGCAAGTGGCTGAAGGTTTGTGAATTCCAAAATTACTTATATTCAAGAGTGTATCAACTGTGAGATTAGAGTGCCTTTCTTCCAAACTAGGAGCTATGTTGTCTGATTTCCTGTGATGAATATTAACAGTTAACATGAAGACAAACCTAATGTGTAATAATTCATAATGTTATCCCAGAAGTAATCTAGTCCTATTTCTTTAGTACAGTTAGCATGTAATCTAACATTCTGTTACAATATTTCCTTCAACAGGATTATAAACTTTTGAAGGTTTTCATCTACAATGAAGTTGTAAGACAACAAAATTACCAATGCTGAACTTACCATTACAAAATTATGCTCAACTACAAGAGTGAAATGGTTTTTTCCCAAAGTGAATATTTTTCCTACTATCTGTTATACTTCACTGGATTTCAGTTACACAATCCTAAGTTAAAAAAATTCATAGTTTATTTATATAATCTCATTACCAGGGAGCGTCATCCTCCTACGTAAGAAAAGTTAACATGGTCCAGAATCTTGAAATAAGTGAACAGATTTGTGACACATAAATTAAAGCGCCCACTTTATCTGCTCTTATGTATGAACATGGGTTTGCATTGGTTTTTACAGCACTGATACCTACATGCCTTATGAAAACATCAGTGTAACAGGACTCAAGTCTAACATTTCATCCATCTAACTTGCTCGAAATCAAAAGTATCATTTTAAATGTGTAAAACTGAATAACTTAACAGCATGAAAGGTTCACATACAGTATATATATTAATTTTTCATGGTACTGTATGGTCATGTACCCCTTTTGAGGTCATACAAAAATAATTGTGAAATCTATAAACAACTTTTGATAAATATCAAGTCTGAATCTTGATATACTAAACTGCTTCAGAGTAAACAATTATACCTCATATTTATTTACAAGTTATCCCTTATACCACAGAATAGTTTGCTAAATCCTTCAGTGAAGGCAACTAAAACTACTTCTCTTGACAAGAAAAATCCTTTTTCATAGTTTCCAAAATCATTAAATACATTACACATCAAATTAATTAAAAGTAAACATTCTTTCAACACATAAATGAGACTTCTTTGAACATGATTAAACTTGAACTCGACCCACTATAATGGTGATACTAAACATACCTTCTTTGTTATTTGATACACTCTCATTATTTAAATGTAAGGGCTACAACATAATTATGGAAATCCAAATACAAAACTTTAAGTTTTGAGTATTAAACACTGCATAAAAAATTTCATTGAAACCGAGTCTAATAATAGGATGTAAGAGAAGGTATGGTATGAATCAACAACAGACTCCACACACATATCCATACAATAACCTTCAAATCGGTTACTTTCTACATTTCCAGAGTGGAAAAAAAAAACAGTACTAGTAGTGGACAAGAACTTTAAGGCTATCCTTTTTCATCAATAAATGTGGCATTTTAAGGACTGTATATAAATAATGGTTTCATGGATAACTCAAAGAATATATACAACTGCATTTACATTGCTGACATTAGTTACATCCATCAAAATTGCATTATTATGGAATGAACTGGAATAGTTATCTTGAAGACAGGTAGGGAACTGAAAATAATGTTGTGCTTAGCATTTCCTAACTTGAAAATGTTAAAATTGGATCCTATTCAATTTCAAAAGTTTTCTGGACGGATGCTTACCACTTTCATGCTGTATTCAATAAACCAATAAAACAGTATGAATAAGCTGGATGTTATTTTTAAACGTTTCCTGTCTCACAAATTCTACTGCATATCTTATGAATCCTCTTCACCTGAGGGCACTGTGGAAATCTCAAAATTAGTGCAATCTTACTGACCAACATATTTATGGGATATCAAATATCAAAGTCTACATATTCCAAATTTTAGACCTTTTTTTTTTTCATTCATCATATAATACAGTCTTTAGACATATACCTTTTTCTATACATTAATTCACATTGTTTTCATAACTTATTTATTTAAACAAAAATCACCCACCCCTTTGCACTACAACAAGTGAACATTTGTCAAGATCCAAGTATTCGCAGAAGTAGCACCTGACCCCTCACCACATATTATTTCAATACTTCAAACTTTTCTTACCAAATTTAGACTCACTTTTTATACCTCTAAAGGAGAGCCAGTACAACTGATCCTCAACTTTTCACTCCTTCACAAGCAGCGTAAATAGGCCCTGCCTTTTCTTGGGCCAACTCCTTTGCCCTTTTTGCAGTTTCTCTTGCTGCTTCCTTGAATCTGAAAAAAAAAGAAAAAAATTGAAATAAATACTAAAATCATTTCATGTTTTGATTATCCTCATACTTCACTCTAACTCCTCGTTTCTGTAGAGATGAAATGGAAACATACTTAACCGAGACCATGCATGTCTTACAAACAATGATATGGATGAGGCAAAGACAGGCAAGTTAAAACAAACAACAGTTTATGACCAGAAATGTAATGGTGTAATTAGTCTACTTATCTTGCAAGAGAGTAAATTAATCTAGTCCAATAACACTGGGCACTGCCATCATCCACAAGGTTAAGAAGGAGTGCAGAGGATAATGGTGACCAGCCCACGAATGTTTTCAAGCAATTGTCATGTGACTTTTACTTCGTTCATCTTTTATTTACATTTGTTTTCATACACATTTACCCTTAGACACTGGGTGACATGCAGAAAGTTGCACACAATTTTGAACAAAAACAAGGTCTTAAAAGTTTCTGTTTCCCATTACAAATGAAAGAAAAAAATATCAAAGTATAGCATATGAACAAATGAGTGAATTAACATCCCTTATACAGCTGAGTGAACAAACATCCCATATACGGCTGTTGTATAAAGCTGAAGTTAACAACCAGACTGCCTGATGGAGGAAGTGGTAGGATGGTGAATGTAAAACTAAGACGGTGAATCTCTTTATGCAAATTCAGTGATAAAATTATCAATATCCATGAAATACATGTAAAAGTAATATATATGTACAAAAAGTGAGCTACCATAACTAATATCCTGTGGTATAGCATTGGTTAATGCGTAAATCACCTGACAAAGGAAGGGAGGAGGAGGGATATAAGAAGTGGGGCAAGCCTTGTGATGCAAATTTACTAAATAATACTCATCACTATCTATGCTTACTAATTACACACACACACACAGGAAGGGATTATTGGATTACATACTAATTGATAGGCATTCATAAGAGAGGCACTTGGATGGGACAGTGCTGAGAGGGGCAGCTGGTGGGATGTCTGATCATTACCAGGTGGAGACAAGGGTGAAAATTTGTAGAGGTTTTCAGAAATGAGTAAAAGATATGAGAATGAAGAGTGGTGAAAGTATGCAAGCTTGGAAAAGAGATGTGTGAAAAAACATCAGGAGACTGAATTTAGAATAGCAAAATGTGAAAGTAAACGAAGCTAGGGGAGTAGGTTAGGAATGGGAGGTATTTTGGGAAGAAGTGCTGGCATGTGCAAGAGAAATGTGTTGCATGCAGATGATAGGAGGAGGGCAGGTGATAGAAGGTAGCAAGTTGTGGGATGATGAAGTTAAGTTGCGGGTGATGAAAGAGAAAAGAGAGGTGTACAGGACAGTACTTACAGGGAAGGAGTGTGAATGATGAAGATATACAAATGAAAATGGCTGGAGGTCAAGAGGAAGGTGCAGAGGCTGAAAAGATTATGTTTTGGAAAGAGGTAAGAAAACATGGTAACATTAGTGAAGGGTTAAATGGGAAAGTGGTAACAGGCAGATGAGGCAAAGAAGAGAATGAGTATTTTGAAGGATTCTCAAATGTGATAGGGTGGCAAACAAAGGGAATTTTTGGGTCAGAGAGGTATGAGAAGTGAGAGAGTGGCAAAAGCCTCGAGTAAAATGAAAAGTGGCTGGAGTGGATGGTATTGCAGTTGAATGTGTTGCTGAGTGGTGAGTAAGGATTTCAGTGTATGTCATATCATGGTGAAGTGCCTGATGATTAGAAGAGTACATGTATAGTGCTACTGTATAAAGGTAAGGGATACAAAGGTTAATGTTTGAACTACAGATGTATAATTTTGATGAGTGTACCTGTTAACCTGTATGGAAGTGTAGTGACAAAGGGTGAAGGCATGTACAAAGCATCAGATTGGAGAGGACAATGTTGTTTCAGAGGTGGTAAATGTGCTGATCAGGTGTTTGCTTTGAATAATGAATGAGAAATACTAAGAGAAATAAGGATATACATGTGGCATTTATGGATCAGGAGAAAACGTATGGTAAGGTTGATGCAAATGCTTTGTGGAAGATGTTTCAAATATATAGTGTGAGAGGAAAGCTATTAGAAGCAGTGAAGGGTTTTCATCAAGAGTGTACGGCATGTATGCGAGTAGGTAGAGAAGTGGATAAGTGGTTCTTGGTGAAGGTGGGTCTGAAGAAGGGGTGTGTGATGTCACCATGGCTGTTTAATTTGTTTATGGATGGGGTGGTGAGGGAGGTAAATGGAATGGTCTTGGACAGAGGGGTGGATATGCAATCTGCAGGAGGTGGAAAAAGAGAGAGAGAGACTGGGAAGCAAGTCACTTGTTGTTTGCTGATGACATAGCACTTGTGGCAGATTTGAGTGAAAAAATTCAGAAGCTGGAGTCTGAGTTTGGGGAAGTGTGAAAAGAGAAAACCTATCAGTTGTTAACCTTAAAACAGCTGTCCACGTCAACTAGTGTGCTCTCTGACAATGGTGGCCCACAACAATTGGTGTGTTAAATTTTTCAGCCTGTTTAAATATTTAGTGGTCTTATTATAGTGTTTGTAGCCTGGAGGTCTCTTCCTTCACCACAAAGGCAAGGAAAAATGTTCTGCTCTCCTTAATACCCCTACTACCATAATTTTAACAGAATGGCAGTCAATCTGCAGGTTGTGTATATATGAAGACCCTGTGGAAAATGTATAGATTGTTGAATGACCAGAGAAGAGGAGGAACACTTGCAAAAAATAGCAATTTGTGGAGAAAGAAAAGAATAACATGAGAAATATGCTAAATGAAGTGACATGTGTAGAGTGATTTTAACAGGATTACCTAAAAGGGAGGGAGAACTGCAAAGGAAGCATTCCAACAGACCTCAACCTTCAGGAGGAAGAGAAATTCAAAGGAAGCATTCCCACAGACCTCAAGCTTCAGGAGGAAATTACTTAACAATTGCACCTAATTTTCTCTATATAATTACCAGGTGATGAAGATGGACTAAGAAGGTATGTGTGTCTCAAGTGACAGGAACAAGGAGGAACACCTATGATGAGATTTAGTAATAATGGCAAAACTAGTACAAAGTGCTCACCATGTCTTACTTGATTATGTTATGCATTATATAATTATGTATTCTTGGCTCAATTGGGAATGATTTCAGCCAAATGTCACATATTCTTTTAAATGCTTCTGTAATTGTTCCATACTTGTTCCTAAATTCTCCTTGCAGTATACTGAATAGTTGTTCTGACTATAATCAAACCAATATGTGTTTGCTGACATTAGCAGAATTACCTCTGATAAAATAATACCAACAGAGTACCAATATTCTTTATATAAATGCAAGAAGCATACAGTATTACTTGCGAGATCAACATACCTCTGTTTACGTTCTTCAAGAGTGAGATGATGACTGAGTGGAGCCTCAACAGATATGTCAGCAGCAGGGAAAAGCCTGTTCAGGGCATAGGTAAATCCAGATATACTCTTTTGAATGTTTTTCTTGTAGCGTTCAATGCCAAATTTCTGTTGAAAGAAAACAAATGTACATCAGGAATACCCATTTATTTATCTCAGAACAAATAATGAAAAAAAGGAAAAACATGTTTTTGAAAATCCTGCCTTACATCTCATGAACCAGCAAATTCTAAAGGAAAGAAGCATGCATTTCTTCTAAAGCTTGCAGGAACTTTATTGAAACATTTCTGACACTTGTGGAACCTTAAACTTCTGTGATGTTTGGCATTCTTACAATCAAACTCTTTCTCACTTTCATTTTTTAGTCAAAACTTATGGACATCAACCATGGGGAAGAACACTGTACCTGAGATTAAGCAAACCTATTACTGCATCCCATATAACAGGTATATCTACATTACTGTTCATTTTCAAACCCTTACAATAAAATGATTCAGAAAAAGCAATTATCAGCAAAGCTTGAGTTTATGTTTTGTGTGAATTTTGCAGTTTGACATGGTTAACAAGTCTAATTACTTATAAGGCTTCTCAAAGACTGTAACCTTTTCACTTTTGCATACTCTTTTCTTTCATACATAATCTGTTTTTGCCTACCTTAGCATGGTAGTGCCAAAAGCAAACAAATAAATAGCCTCATTTGATGACTGCAAATGAGGCTGCTGTTAGCCTGTCCTTGGTGCTACCTTACAAAGGAAGAAGCAGATGTGAATGCATGAACTGAAAAGCTTGCAATCCTCCAGAAGTCGGATACAACATTAGACATGTTAAAAATGTGAATTTGCTGAATGAACAGATAAGAGCAACTAAAGCTATGATGAATACTTCTTAAACATTTAAGTCAGGCTGAAAAATAACAGTAACCTAGGCATTCCTGTTACGAATTCCTTAATCTCAGTAACATGATTGAGGTCCATGAGTTCTGAAAGAAAAATTGAAGTGAAAAAATCTGGTTTGTTAACTGCAGTTGGGCAAGGTGATATATAGGATGGGCAACCAATAGCTTGCTAAGTTCATTTAAAGTGGCTTCTGGTTGACAGGTTCATGGGGCCTAATTGGTGAGGAAACCATCTTCTATGGAAATATGACTTCCAATTCAAGGTTAACTTTCACCAAAACATGTCTTTGCTGTTCAATATGAAGCAAAGAAAAATAAGAGATAATATATGACAGCATGCAGTCTGTACATTCATTCCCTATGCTTCACATATGTGTTCAGCCATGAGTGTTCCTTGAGCACAATGTGTTAAAACTAGTTATCTGGTATTGTTTCAAATAATGATCTGTACCATCTATTAATGTGAAATTAACTTCTCAAAAAATTAAACATAATTTTGACTATTATTAGCCAATTATGCTCATTTAAGCACTGATAAGAACTCTGAAACACCTTACCTGGATTGCATATCCAAATCCAAAAATTTTTGAGTCAATCCATGCCTTCCTCTCAGCTACTGTCCACTGAGGATTTTCTGGGCTAGGTTTATATGTCACCTTCTCCACACATGTCATCACCTGGTTTGAAAAAGTAAATGTTTTCACCATGCATGTTGTATATACCTCACAAAGGAATACTAAAAACCTTCAAAGCACATGATTCCACTTGATTTTGTGGAATTCGTAAAGTACTACAACCTAAAGGTGATTGAAAACTTTTAAGCATGAAAAATATATCTAAAAACTTAAACCATATTTACAAAAATTATGAATTTTTGCTTCCTTTAAAATATGAAATCATACATTTTGGCATCCTTTAAAAAATTCATGTCTATTTACAATGACTGGTTTTCTCTCCATTAAGTGACCATAGGCCAACATAGTGTAACCATGCCTCAGCTGACAAAGAATTGTCTCAAAATGGTGATTCTTGTTGAAGGAGGAATGCCACAATTCAACACATTTCCTTATCCTCTGTAGTATGTTATTCTTATGAGCTTCCAAGTACCATCTAGCTTGCCAATTACATCTAACATAATTTGTATAATCAATGAGAGGTATACCTCTCATATACAGAGAGCAAGATGTAGTTGCTTTAGTCTATGTCTGCTATTTCATTACTGATGTTAGGAACAAATCCAGTACACCAGCAAAACTCTAAATTCTTATGCTTTGAGTGGATTCATACAATCTATTCTTGGACTTTTTATCAAACTATAAGGAACCTGCCACCCTGTCACCTAGTATATTTATAGCCCCTCAAGATATTTACTCCATCTCCTCTTCACCTTATTCTTGCTCCCTTAACTGGTGTTCCCGTTTGTTCGCTATGTATACCTTACAATTCACCTCCTTCCAAAACATTTTCTTGTTCTCCCTTAAGTTTAACATTGCTCTCTCACCCCAATTTAAATCAGCCTTCTTTTTCAGCCCATTTACATACCTCTTGACCTCCTATACAACTAAACACTCACATTCCTTCCCAGTGGATAACATCCACACAACTTTCTTTTCTCTTTCACAAACAAAATAGCTTCCTAATTCCACCAATCACTACCCTTTCTTACATGTCCATCTCCCACCTTCAGCATTCCGCACATTTTTTCTTGCACGTATAAGCAATGCTTCCGTAAATATAGTATCCACAAAAAACTTGTTCGCCTCCTCATATATTATATTTAAAGGTGATGTTACACTTGCATTTTATTACTTTGTCATCTTTTCTTTGGCCTTAAATACTACCTGAAGACATATGAGCATGGAATTGGTAAGGTTCCAAAAGTATTCTTGGTCCATGTTTTGAGTCCATGGTCTTGATCTCCTGAATGAGGCAAGGCACTCATGAGGTGTAGCAGGAAGCACCCATCTAATAGTGCATTCACAATGCCCAGTTTGCCTAGAAAACTCATGTGTACCCATATTTTCTTGCTTCTAGGCAAGAAATCAGGCTTTCTCCTCCTTAGAAATAAAAGTCAACCATCTTGAAGCAAAGATGGAAGAAATACAACCCAGAAGCAAAATTCCTGAAATGAAGTGGCAGCCTGGGGGGGGGGGGGATCATTCTCTCAAGATAACCTGAGGCACACTGAGGTGGAACGCATGTGCTCACACCAGATGCACAATGATTCCACCCTGAGAACGTCATATGCTTGTACCCACAATAAGCCTTAGCTGCGGACTGACTGCCTTGAAAATATATGAGGGATGGACCTTATATTTTGTGAACACTGTAACTCCCATTCCTTGCCCACTCCCCTAGTTACGTTTACTCACTCCTTTTTTCCATTCTTCCTCAAACTCTTGTGATATTTCCTTACACCAGTCTCTTTTACAAGTTACTCTTTTCACCATCCTTTTCCCATCCACATCATTTCCTCTTTTCCTACAGACTCTACCATCTTTCACACTCATCTCCACCAGGAAGTAACAGACATCCCACTACCTGCTCCTCTCAGCATAATTACATCCAAAAGTCTCTCTTAAGCATGCCTATCAATTAGTAAATATTTCAATAATGCCTTCTCATTGTTAATCCCACTCAACCACAAGTATTTTTGTATGTTCCTCATTTTAAGTCAGGTTTTCCCAATCACCAATCCTTTTCAGCACATAACTCCACAAGACGTACATTTTCATTTACATGTGTCATCCAATGCCTCCCCAGTCATACCATCAACTGCCATATCGTCTACTCTTGCATTCAAATCACCCATCACTATAACTCAGTCCCTCAAAACACTTGCCTCTCTTCCTCCATCCCCTCACTTCCAGGCAGATAAGCACTAACAATCACCCACCTTTTATCATACACTTTCATTTTCACCCACATTAATCTGGGACTCACATCCTAACACTTTCAAATGTCACACAACTCCTTCAGCAGTAGTGCCAACCCTTCCTTTGCTCTCACACTTACCTTAGACTATACCTCTAGGACATTCCCAAATCTTTTTTTTTTCCCTTCTCAGTGAGCTTACTTTCATTAGGAGCCAGAACATCCAGGTTTCTCTCCCCTAACATACTACCCATCTCTCCCTTCATCTCAACCTGATTACACCCACACATATTCAAACAGGAGGATGAAGATTACACAAAAGGACGAACAAGTATCGGTGAAAGTCACGGGTATTTCAGATGATGAAGAAGAGTGACTGTTAATCAAGTGCAATTTAGGTATTTTGTATACAAGGGTAAAAAGTGAAATAACATGCTAGATCTTACAACTCAACATTGGGTGTACACTTGATGATGCACAAATATTGTAGCTATGTAAAACACTTCACTTTAGCACACTGGACACAAACAGAATATGGGTGATATGATATTTACACTTGATCCAACTCACGTCAACAGGAAAAGTGACTATCATGACATACAGAAATGACTCTAAGACAGAAATATTACAACTTAGTGAAACTCATGAACACCACTGACAACCCTGCAAGAGTAAGAAATGTACTGAGAAAGATAAAACTTGAAAAACAAACTGCTTAACTATGGTAATTAAGTAACCTACCTTTGTTAATCCTACATTCCTTGTATACGTACACAACTCTCTCTTCTCTGGATCAACAACCGATTCTTCAATGATACTGACATTCCGGGCACTGATGAGACGTTCACCCCACTTAGGCATACGATTTGTCTTAGTTAAAACTCGCTTAGAGTGGAGCTGATTGCCAATCACTTTCCTAACTACTGTGTCTTCTGAAAGCACATGCGAACTGTTGAAAAAAAAAAAAAAAAAAAAAAAAAAAAAAAAACAAATAAAAGTTAAA
>JAYMFT010233669.1:0-24922 GCA_038088735.1 Panulirus argus
TATATATATATATATATATATATATATATATATATATATATATGTGTGTGTGTGTGTGTGTGTGTGTGTGTGTATACATATATATGCTTTCATTAAATATCACTTCTCCTACCTCACGCGTACCAAATTTGTTTCTGAAGAAAAATGCATGAAATGAAAAAATAGTTTTTGCTGAATTAGGTTGAATTTCGAGGAACATGAGGTGAGAGTTGGGCTGGCCAACGATCGCTTCACCTTGACCACAGCCAAATTATCTGCTAAAGAATTGTATCCCGTTTTCTTTTAGGAAATGACCTTCATTTGTTTTCCTTTGTTTCTCTGTGATATATTTGTTAGGAGTCATAGGTTATTTTATTTGTTATTGTTCCTTTATTGGAAACTGTACCTGGGGAGATACAAGGTACTTCGTATATATATATATATATATATATATATATATATATAGTGATGTGATACTGGTGTGGTGGAGGTGGTGATGTGGTAATCATGATGGTGTTGTTATAGTCATGGTGGTAGCAGTGTTGTGGTAGTGTAGCAGCGTGGTTGTGGAGTTAGTCCTGTGGTAGGATTGTGGTGGTGATTAGGTTAGGTTAGGTTTGGTGGTAGTGGTATTACTGTGGTGGTGGAGGTGTGGTATTACTGTGGTGGTGGTGGTGGTGGTGGTATGGTGTGCAGTTGTTAAAGGCGAGCCACATAACCCTTTGTCAGGGAATTACGGCTCCCGTCACAACAGCCGAATCGATGGTGGAACCCACCCGCCCACCCACCGGGCGTGGGTGCTGCGTCTGGGTCTGTTGCTGAGTGTTGGTTCTGGGTATGTTGTCTTGAGCTGCTGCAGCATTAGATATTGCTTTATCACTTGCTGGTTTTAATGTTAGCCTTGTCTTTCTTTGGTCACTAGGCGGGTTATAATGCTTAGTTACCTGGTCACCAGGCAGGGTATAACGCTGGTCACCAGGCAGGGTCTGCTTATCCTTGATGTTGTACAGATTCCTTTAATGTACATTGTTTATGTTAGCGTTGTTTATGGCGAGGGCAAGAGTGATGCTGGGACGTGTTTACTGGTGTTGGTGCTGTTGGGTCTTGGCTTCCTCCCTCTCTCCCTGGCTTACCTGGGTTCCCTCCTCAGGGAAGCTCCCTCACTCTTTAACCAGATTAAGTCCTCCCGACCATCTTCTGTCTTCAAAGATTCACCAGTTGAGGCCCAGCGGCCTCCCAGAGGTGGCAGTGTTTACGTCTGCCGGCCAGCTGACCTGAAGGTGCTTCAGGTGACCTGGAAGAGAGTTTAGATAACCCAAAGGAGGCTCAGGTGACGTGAAAGTGGTTCAGGTGACGTGACGGTGGCTTAGGTGACTGGAAGGTGTCCTAGGTGACGTAAAGGTTGCTCTTATGATCTAAGGTTAGGTCAGGTGGCGTATAGGTTTCTGGTTTGATGTGAAGGTGGTTCAGATGATAGATTAGTAATCACGGTGACTTGCAGTGGTGGATATGATGACTTGCAGTGTAACGGCCCAGAGGACTGGAGAGTAAGGTAAGATACAATGTGGCCGCAGACCAGGTAGGACGTGTTGTTGTGGTAGAGGTTAGGGTGGTAAGTTAGGTGCGGAAGACGGGGCCCTGCAGACCAAGGTGAACCAGGTGAGTGTTGGAGCGTAAGGGGACCACAGGTGTTGCATGTGGTGGGGGGGTAGCCAGACCCCTGGCCTAGTCCCGCTGGTATGGAGGTCGGCGGGCCGCCTTGCGACGCCCACAGCAGCCCTCCGGACCGCTTATGAAGGCTGTCCACCTGATTCTGGTAATTATATAACTCAGAAATTGCGTTTCCGCACCTTCATGTGTGGTGTAGGCAGAGCTGAGGGTCGTCAGTTCTCTCGTAGCCTCTCACCCGGTGCGATATCCAACCCTCCCTCACCGTGTGGCCGGGAGCCGACCCTCCTTCAACAGTAGTGATTGTCGGTGTTGACGGAGGAGCCAATGTTACTGACACTTGTCACTCAACCCCTCCCTCCTCCCTCCCTCCCTCCTGCTGCACCTCTTGCTGTTATTCACGTTGCTCGACACCACCACCTCTGTCATCACCATTGCCAGCGGCGGGTTCATCAGGAGAGCCCTAGGCTTACCCGCTTGGTAACCCGGCAGGTCAGCAGGCACTGTAGGAGAGCTACAATATCCGGCGTGGGTGCTTGTGACCCAGCAGGTCCCGTGTCCTCCCGTGTCTGTCGCGTTGGGGCGCATGTTACGCTGCTGACGGTGCGGTCACTGCCTGCACCACCAGAGTGATAGCTAGTGTCTGGTCTTCATGTTCCTCCCAGCACGACGAACACAGCGGCCTCCCACATCTTTCATACTGTCATGCAAATCACAATAACGTCTTTTTCCCTTTGATAATCAATGGCAACCATTTGAATGTTTTTATCCTGAATGATTCAATCTCGTCTTACATTCTGGACACACCCGTCTCCACAGTCACTTTACCCACCGTGAAAACAAACGTTCATAAATTAATAGAGATCTTACCCTTTCAGTAATTTTTTTATATCCAAGTCAGACTCTTTCGCTGTCAACATGTTGGATGGTAGTGTTGTGATGGTGTCAGCGGGCGTGACGCCTTGTCGTGGGTTGATACCCAAGGCCTGCTGTTGCCACTGTTAATGCGGTAAACAGCGGCAGAAGCAGCTTCACCACATCCCACAGGAGGGCGGCCCCCACGCCGTAGCTCTGGTTCATGCTGACTGTCGCTTGTTGGGTGTAGGAGGAGAGAGTGTCAGGAGAGACGGGACGGGAATGACAGATTGATTTGTGCCGGTAACTCAGGCAAGTTTATTGTGCACCCCATGCTTCTCCCATGAGCGGAAGCGCAAAAGGATTACAGAGGTCACAAGTGGGTTGATATTACATAGGATGTTACAGAGCTGATACATTTTATAAGTTTCATTACATATAGTACGTAGTTCCATGTGACGGGAGTGGATGGTCTTGCCGTCCAGGACAGGTGAGGGGTGTAAGGGGCGCGCGACAGACATGAGTGATGTGGGAGCCTCTGCATTGTGGCAGGTACCCCCCAGCAGACGATGTCAGGAGAGAGCCTGGCCACACACACCCACGAGGGGCCGGACTGGGTGTGGTGAGCGGTGGTTAGGCATCGCACGAGTCATCCACCTGAGAACGTTGCTCAAGACGTCTCCGTCATACGTCACTGTGGTGGACGCCAGTGTTTCCGTCCGGAGTAACAAGGAGGGTCTGGCTTCCTACGATGTCTCACGCTATCTTGTCTTTAATGACGAGATTTTAATTGATATATTTTTTTTTTTTTATTTTTTGCCAAGTTGGTTTGGTAGATAGGCAGTCCATAATGCTCGACACCATCACTGCCGCCAGCACCACTCTAGAGTCCCTCCCATCCCCTCCAGCAGGATGTGTATCTCAGGGAGCCATTACCCAAGAGGTCCTCCTCCTGGTGTGTGTGCCTGACTGGAGTGGTGGCCATGTTGTGGCACCTCCCCTGCCCGGGGTGGTAGCCGTCAGCGGGAGGAGCAGGAGTGCCGCGGCCCCGTGAGGGGAGCCTCCCTCACCCCAGGGGAGGCAGCAGGTGCCTCACTCAACACGTGTCACGTGACACAACACTCCCTCACCTGCTCCTCTCCTGCTGCTTCTGCTGCGGCTGTTGTCGCTGCTCCTGCTGTTGCACCTAACGCCAGCCATTTGTAGTTCTGTGTAGCGCCGGGGTGACTCCTGCCATAGCAACGCCACCGACGGTGAAAGGATTGTGACGGCACTTCTGGTGTAAAGATGAATGAAATTCCTTGCGTAATTGAGGCTACAGTACTTGACCTAGATTACGTGAGGTAAAGTTAGGTCTCATAAAGTTTGTCAAGTTTTTAAGTGAAAGATGCTAATGAAGCGGTGGTAAGAAAACCAACCCAAACTTGCTTCAGTTAAACTGAGAAGACTAAGAATAATGGCTTCCTCAGCTCTCTAGCATCGACGGGTCTTTCAGTACTGTCTCTTGCCATTCCCTTTCCCTCTCTTTTCGGCGATGCTGGTCGTGGTCAGAGCCACAGCGCCTGCCACCGGGGCCAGGGTTCTTAACGACCACGTCTGGGTAGTTGGCTCTCGTTGGAGACCCGATCCTCACTGGGTCAGGGCAGAGGTCACGTGATGGGGTTAATGGTGACCAAGCGTCTTACATCTCAATGGAATTCGAAAAGTCCAACGTGTAAGGGAACTGAGTGAAGACCGACTCGCTGTAGCACGACCTGCCGCTGCCATGGCCTTACCTTTGACCTGACCCTTAAGGTTCACTTCAAAGGCCAGACCGTCGTACCCACGGGTCGTACCGTCGTGCTTAATGGTCGTACCGTCGTGTTGGAATTTAACAAGGATTCCAAAAGTGTCGTGTTGAGTCAGCTGGTTCGGGCTTTACAAGACTCGGCTTCTGGCGGTAAAAAAAGGAAAAAATGCAGGTGCAAGTATTGGCCAGCTGGTGCAGGTAGACACCATCCCCGCCCTCCATCTCCGACCCCATCTGCCGCTGCTGAGTGTGTGGGTATTCTCATGAGGGACGAGTGAGTGCGTGATGCGACACAGAGCTGGTGATGTTGTCTCACATGGAATACATAATAGTTAGTGCCAGTCTGGTTTTTTCCTTGGCGTTAGAGCGATGTCAAGCAACACGGACGCCGCCACGGCACAAGCCTCCCGACGGGTGAGAGACAAGCGCGTCGGACGCTCTGTGTGCGGCCGGGGAGGGTGTCCCGAGGCTCTTACTTAGTGTAGGACTGAGTTCGTGTGTAAAGTGTCTCACCAGAGCTTGTATCGTGAGTCTCGTGTGAGTACGTATTGAGTGTTTTGTTATGAGTCTGTACTTCATTGCGAGGGAATGGTGAGTCTCGTAGGGTGTTTGGATGATGAGTGTGTCTGGGGAGACCCGGCTACTCACCCACACTTGAGTGTCAGGCCAGTTTGCCGCGGGAGGGGGGGGGGTTTCCCCAGTGATGAAAGGGAACGCACTGCCAAGACGGCTTAAAAAAAGGGTTGTAGGGACGGGTCCACACACACACACACACACACACGCAGACACATCCAGACAGACTGACAGATTCCTTCAAAGAAACTATCGTCAGAAAGACAGATAAACACAGAGACGTATGCACACAGCTTAACACACACACAGACATCACTAATGTTAATTCCGAAATTACTTGACCATATTTCAGTCCAGCGAGAGAGACGTCTTCTTTATCCATCACCCGGAGATTCCCGCGCGTTTTTCCTCCCCTTTCCCCTTTTTTCCGAAAGCAGAACTCGTTTGCTTTTGCCCTAAAAGATTTGTTCCCCCAATTTCTCGTTTTTTCCTATAATGAACCGCGTTTTCTTTCGCTCTTAAACCATTACTCTGGAAACCTCGTTAATCTGGAAGCAAATTACATTTTCTTTTGCCTTCGTCTCTATTATCCCCTTCCTCGACACCGCAGCCTGTCTTCTGCCCCAGCGTTCCAGCGCCCACTCCGTCCTCGGGAATGTAAAGCACGTGGCTGTGGCCCTCCGCACCAACCTCCCTCCATTCTGTTTTTTTTTAACCTGAGTTAGAAAAAAAGGTCGTAAAACATACTACCTGGATAGTCGTCTGGCGTTGAAAGCTGGCTAAGAGGTTATACGCCCTATTGGCAGGACGGACGATCCATACATAGATGTGATGGCTTGACCTTTGACCTGATCCTTAAGGTCTCTTCAAGGGGCCGTATCCTCTTACAGCAGTCGGATAAGGTAGGTAATGATCCTGGTTCCGTAGGGGTTGAGGTCGTCTGCACGTGGTCACTCCGTCTGTAGGGATTTGGTGCGTCGCTTCGCCTACTGACCTCGACCCTTTTGGCCTTGACCTGTTGACCTCGACCTTCTAACTTTGACTTGATGACCTGTAACTGCTGCCGTGGGCACCACCCGCCCTCTTGCCTACAGAAAGTCAAGTTTTTGACATTTGCGGTTGTGGGGATCGCTGGCACGTGTGGGGATGCATTACCCACTCATGTGTCGGGGATTACGGCATTTGCACCAGGTCCGCCCACACCACCACCACCCGACTTCAAAGGGTCAGAGGCCGGGTCGTTTTACGAACGGGTCTTACCGTCGAAGTGTCTTGCTCATGTGGTTGTTCCGTCGTACTTTAGGGTCGTACATTCCTGCTGAAGATGTTGATAAGTAAAGGGGAGGAGGGAGGCTGGGAAGGCACATGTTGGGCGGTGGGCCATCTGCTGCAGCCCGCGTGACGGTAATGGAACTGGAAAGGATTTCCGAGTCGTGGATGAGCACCTCACATCCTCCTTATGTATCGTTTTCCGTGTGGAGTCTCGTCGTATACTGCACGACGGTTTTCCCCCTCGGTGTTCCACGACTCCTTGCCTTCACTACACCAAGTGAGGACGGTGCACGTGCATCCGGCACACGCTCGCCCCTGCCACCAGTGTCCCAATAGTCACCGTCTCCAGAAACAGCTGCGACTAACGCCATATATAGCAAGACTGGACCAATTTTAGTTTTACTTGAATTCGTAACGAAGACACGACACTGTCGATGACGCATAACGTTCTTCTTATGAAAGGCTTTTCCTGATGTCCGGAATCTGGGGAATGGGCACATCCCCCCCCCCCCAGGTGGTGCCACACCCACGACATGACCTTACGTCCGGCCCCCAGGCGGTGACCTGGCTGACCTTACCCGCCGCCGCCGCCGCCCTGCCCCACCCCGTAAGGTCGTTCCCTTTGCACCTGAACTTTTTAAATGGCTTGACTGATGTGTAGATTTGCTGGCTATTAATTGGGTTTTGGTTTCTTGATTAAATATTGATGATGAAGCCCTCGACATGCGCACAGCACAAACGTAGCATAACATAACATATACATAGCATAGCATAACATAGCGAAGCATATGCTAACGTAATGATGGTATAACATGAAAACCTGAAAGCTGAGGCCTGTAGTCCTTACCCGTTTGGACAGTAGATCTCTAACTCCTTTGTCACAACGGTACGACCCTTAACCATGGTACGATCCTCGAATACGATGGTATGATTCGGGGGTCAAGTCTAATCAACAAGACGACGCCATAACGCTGTGTCAAAGACAACGACACAAAACCTACTCCCTGAGGAAATCCGTGTACCGCTTGGGGTTGTGTGTGGATGCACGCCAGGCTCGACTATTGTAATGTGCAGGAGGACCTGCTGACCTGATCTGACCCCACGCCCTCCTATACCACCCAAAACGATCAGTGGGATAGTCAGTGTTGGTGGCGGTGGGCTGGGCCAACCTCCTCACCTGCACAGTCGACCCCTGGGTCTCCTGCTTACTCAATAATCACTTTTCTCCTTCCTACGCCAGCTGGTGGCGTCGGTGCCATCTGGTCAGATGGTCCTGGTACGTGGAGTGGTCACAGATGGTGCAGACCTCTGTCCATATACTGGTGCCTGCATGACGCGTGCGTGACGTCATCCGTTCATGCAGGTGATGGACACGTCACCAGGAGGAGAGTACAGTCATACGCAAGTCCTGCGGCGCCTGTATGTCTGGCCGGGCATGACGCACGTCACCTAAACCAAATCCGTTTTTAGATCTAGCTTTGTAAGTAGGTTTAGGTTATGATTTGCCTTGTTTTATGGTGCATGAGACGGCACGGGCAACAGAATGCCCTAATCATTGTCATGTGATATACGCTGCATACGTATAGCCATACGGTATACACCAGCCCCAGCTTGGCACCCATTACCTACCAGGTTTGTGGTCTGTATGTATATACCAGTAGTAGTGTGTGCGTTCGTGTGCACCTGTGCTAACTGTGGTTTGCTTTTGCGTGAATGTTTAGTTAAACTGTGGGTAGGTTTTACGTAAAGGATTAGTGAGTCTTTGCCAATACAGTGCGTCTGTAAACGTGTCAGACAGGTGTCTCACTGTAGACAGGTGTTCCACCCCCGCCCCCTCCCCCACCCCGGGCAGTGCTGGCCCTCTGCTCGCAGCCACAGGGGAGGAGTTAGCAGTGCCTCAGGTGTACAGTGAGAGGATGATATGTACCCGTGCTGGTGGGTGATGGTCACACCTGGTGTTGATGGCACTCGACCAGTCACAAGTCAGTCCCTCTGTCTTTAATATAAACCATGTAAATATTGAGACGCTTAACACAAGCCGTCGAGTCGCCTGAGGCAGAGTTTCTCTTTTCTTAAACTCTTGACCACGACGCTACGACCCTTAGGGTACATGTACGTGTCCTAGACTTCGACCTGACGTATAGGAGTTAGGTTAAAGGCCTGACGTCATACCTGTGGGGCGTATCATCAAAACCATCCTGATCGTCTTCCCTGGTGTGCTGTGCCACAGAGGACGGTTTCTGCGTTCTACAGAGGATAGTCTGTTGCTGTATGGTGCCGTGCCAGTAGCTGGTAACAGGGTGTATGGGAAATATACACATTTCGCGAGCAACACCCACACACCACCCTTGCGGGAGCCTCACTACTGGTGAAAAAGATGGACAGACGAGAGTTGATGGGGTTGGAGGCGCGCCTGGGGTGTGTGTGTGTGTGTGTGGGTGGGCGGGTGGTATCATGCTGTGAAGGCAACATGAGTGTGGTCGGAGCTGACGTGGTTTTGACTGATGGTTGTGTGTGTGTGTTGGAGGTTAGTTATCTACATCGCGCCAGCCAGTACAGTCAAGTGCTTGTAATTATTGGCCCAGACCATTGCATGACTTGTAGATAGTGATTACGTCTCAGACAGTGTTCATGGGGGACTATAGTTCCTTACCCCCTAGGTTAGGTTAGGACGCCCTCGCCCCTGCTGGCGTCCCTTACCCCCAGGCTGGAACTCCTCCTCCCCTGCTGGTGGTGCTGCTTAACGCCTTTCTTCCATCTCAGGGCGACACAGTCTCTTTAAGACGCCAGCTGAGGAGGTGGTGGTTGTGGCGGGCGGGGTGAGGCCAGCCGTCATAGTGAACATGATGGTGACAGATGCCATGAATGATCATGTCACCTCACCACACACAACATGACACTCCTTCCGCGTCACAGACAGTTATATACCCAGTCACTGAATTAAGATTTACATTTTTTTTGTTACGCTTCGAAAGTGTGGGAGACTAGATTGTGAGAAGGTATTATCTGTGAGGCTGTGGGGAGGAATGCTGTCTTCCCAGACCAGCCATGGTTGGCCGGCTGCTCCGCCGCTGCTCGTGTCTGCTGTAGAGTCATCAGTGCTGCTGCTGACATGCTGCTGGCCATGATCAGCTACTGTTGAGACATTGCTGCTGATGCTGGCTCTCTGACCACCTGCTGATGCTGACGTGGTAAGATGTGTAGGGCAACGCATAACTTCGTAATGTTGCTGTTGGGGTAATGTTCCTGCTGGCGATGCTGCTGTTGAGTGGTTGTCAGCGCTGCTGTCTCCTTGCTGATGGTGGTGAGAGGATGGTGCTGATGGCGCTGACTCCGCCCTCCTGTAACCACAGAAAGGCTGAGGACTCGAGTGTTGCACTGGGAGAGGAGTGTGCCACTCATGGGAACTTTACTTCAGTTGATAGAGAGACGCAAGTGGCCGTACGGCTTCGTGGATCGCACTTGCTCGATCAAGATACGCAGGCACGCGGCATATGCCCAGGCAAGGGTAATGACACATCTTTCTTTAGGGCGGACTGGTATGCCTGTTGCCGAAACCAGAGAACACGGCAGGCAGGATGGTCAGTGTGGGGTCATCACATTTACGGATGACTTCGGTACAATCTGAGGTCTTCGGAAGTACTGTACAGGGTGACCGGCTGGCGGTGGCGAACGTTTGTCCTGTGTGACCGTAAGGTTGTAACGTTTTCTGTTACGCTGTGTGTGTAACGGACAGAGTTTTTAACGAGGTCTGTGTGACGCTCTGTGCAAGTGCCAGTAGGAGGCGGTATGTGACGGAGAGTGGTTGCTGGCGTCACAAACGCCTCAGGAACCCCATGAGAAACATGTTGGCCATGACAGGACGACCCGTGCGAGCGCTCTTCAGGACCATGTAGTCGTCTTGACAATACTCCCCCCTCCCTCGTTAGCACCTCCCCCCCTCAGTGACCCCCACGACCCTAATGTTGTGGTGGCGCGCGCCACACGTACCACAAAGAGGCGGCCGAGCCTTGTGTGGAGTTGTGGAGTGTGTGGGGTCCGGCTGAAGGCCACCCCTGCTTAACCTTGCTCCTCGTCACCACGTATTTTGGCAGTACACACACACACACACACACACACACACTATCATGCAGTCGTGCACACTAAACTACATACCAGTGTAAGGCATGGACGGGGCGGGCGGTGCTCGGGACTGTTTGGACATCTTGGGCGTGGTGTTAGCCAGGTGGGGCACATGCGTGGGTGTGCAGGAGCATCCCACGCCCATCATGGGGGCATCCTGCTACAGGCGTCCCCTGAGTTAGGGGTAAACTGGGGGTTGTATCTAGGGTATAATGTACAGCAGGAGGAAGAACATGCCTACACCTACCCTGCAGAACAGCTCACCTGGTCCTGACGAGGCTCTGAATTGCGTCTCACAGTCACACGCGTCGGGTGTTATGATGTTAGTGTTTCGTGTGTGTGTGTGTGTCCCTGAAGACGTCCTCACCTCCCTCAACCCCTCACCGCCTCATGCGTCGTCCGTGTTAACTGGAAAACTACATGACTGAAATTATCATTAAGCACATGTCTGTCTTGTTCTTCAACTGCTGGCAAGATGAACCATGACTGACGGAGGAAGGATAACGAGGGTGAGTCCTGCATCCCTCACCGTGGTCGGAGACACAAGCCAGGACATCATACCTCACTCCTTTGTGTTCAGTCTGAGAGTATTGGATATCTGGATATGTTGCCCTGCTGATGATGGCAGAAAAAGATGACTCGAGGTATGTTGGCAGGAGACCAGCAGAGTGAGGTTGGCGTGTGTTGAGTGTCAGTCAACTATAGTGTGTTGGAGACCACCAACATAGCCCCTGTTGGTGTATGGTGACGAGCTCAATGTTGTGGCTGCTTCAGGCTGCCTGCTGGACACACTTGCCAAATTCTGATGCCTCAACCACCGCTCACTTACAGCACCGACCCACAACTACTGTCTTGGGTGTGTGTATGAGTGTGTGTGTGTGTGTGTATGTTGTCAGGTTGTGTGTTTATATTTGTCTGTATTTGTTTATGTGTGTGTTTGTCTCTGTCTGAATACGAAGCTTGCGTTGGTACGATTTCCTGTGTACGTCATGTTTGTGTCGGGCGTTGCATGGATAAATCATGGCCAGCTTCCCGGCCGGGGCTGTAGCCCGGGGCACCCCAGACTCCCCGTCCGTCCTCCCCTGACGTGGGTCCTGAGGTGTTCTGCGTGAGGTGAGATGCACTCCGGCCAGCGTCCTCATCGAAAGCCTCTTGCTGCTGCAGTCGTCCTCACCATGGTGGTCACTGCCAGGTGGTGCTGCGTGGTGAGGAGCATGCACCAAGGCCATGCATGGTGCCTCTCTCCCCCGGGTTATGGCTGACCTTGGTCTGATCTCTCCGGATATTGTAAACCATCCGTGATCGAATGTTTTTGTACCTCTGTCGGTGGGATGGTTGAGGCCTCACGCTCCCTGGCCGGCCGACCACGCACCTGACGCCACACCCATCGTGGGCAAGGAAGCGGTAGGGACGTGTGGCAGGTCTGCACTGCGTATACCTGGTGCTCTGGCCGTAGCGTATCCAATGTTCTCAGTCATACCTCACACCCTCCCTCACCCCGCGCTACTCTGCCTTCTACATCGTCTTCATCTGTCTGCTTGACCACGGTACGACCCATGAGTACGACGGTACGACCCCTGGGTATGATGGCCAGGCCTTTGACCTGACCTTACTATTCATGAAGGTCGGAGGCCGTGCCATCATACCCAAGGGTCGAACTGTCGCGCTCAAGAGGTTAATTATAGCTGAAGTCAGAATGCATAGGACTTATTTTTACGTGAGCAGTTATGGAGAGGAGAGTGGACGAACGTGACCCCTACACGACCTTGCCACGCTCGTGTCTGCACCACGAGACATAATTATCTCCCAGCCACCACAGCTGCACCAACCCACCCCCGCTTACCTTCTGAATCATCGCTCAGGAATTTAGAAAGAACAAATGACTTTTCTTGTGAGAGTCATTACCAGCAGACCTTGAACCATAACACTGCAGACGTGTTGCACAGGACCCCGCGTACACCACGGCCCCCGCTGCTTCTCATGTCGCATCTCCCCATGGTAACCAGGGGCTGCAGCATGCCCGAAGATGCAACCATCTGTCTGCAACACGCTCATGGCATTTTGTTGTGGGGTCGAAAGGTAGTGGGTCCGTCTCCCCGCTCCATCACTGACAGGACTCGCGACACTGGACCATCTTTACATGCCACTCACGTAGCTCTCTCTCTCTCTCTCTCTCACTCCGGGATTTTACATCAGTGTTGAGAGTGTTGGGCTGGCTGGCTACCTTCACCCGTGACCCCCGGCCGCTATTGTGTGGGTGTGGGAGGTTAAGCTCACGCGTCGGCCTCCTCGGCACCTTCTTTATGGGTCCTTGGCCTCCAGCGACGAGTTTCCCATGGCTGTCATCCTTGATCGGTCCCCCCCACAGCCTGCCTCTGGCTTGTCTCCTGTCCTCTGGGTGATTTCCTCCCTTCCCGCAGTAAGTAGCACAGTGGAGACAATGCCTCTTTATCTTGTCTTTCCTCGCCATTTGTGAACAATCGTCCGTTGCGCGATTTCCTGCGTCTTTTGATCGTGACGGGAATTAAAGATTTTAGAATGCTGCGCTGGAGCCTTGAACCTGATGGCGTTACTCCGGTGCCGTCATGACGTGAGGCTGCAACTGCTAGTAATGAGGGTGATCGCTGCACGTGATGGGGGATGTTTGCCTCGCGCCATTACCCGCGAGGTCGCTCTCGATGGCGTTGGGTGAAGCTGTACACCGCTCCATTGCATGTGTCGTGCCGGTCGTCTTTGTCACGTAAATGATATGGATGACAGAGAACATTTATTGTCCTCGTAAAGTGTTAGATTTGCGTAAATAATAAAAAGATGATATAGAAAAAATATTGTCTTCGTAACGTGTTACATTTAGCCTTGTGTTCACGCTCACCATTTTATGAAAGTGCTTATGCCTGAAACCTTGTGTTTGTTTGTTGCTTTCAGTCACACTTAAGTGAGCATCAGGTTGCGCAGTTGTCCACACAAGTTACGCTGTTAAGTTAGCATTGATAAAGCCTCAGAACTTAACTGCAGGTAGACATGTCGAGGTAGCAGGCAGGTGTAGCATCATATGTTGTGACAGGTGCCGTAGCAGCGGACACTGTGGTCAACACCAGACTTGGACTCGACGCTGTGATACTGTAGCGGCCGGATTAGCGTGGGTGGCAGGGCACAACACCACAGCCGGTACAGCGCCGTGTACCTTATGTGATGTGCCATATTAGCACGCACAGGAACGCCACGTAATACAGCGCCCCCGTATCACCAACACCAGACCTCCAGATCTCAGGTGTCATGAACTTTGAATACTTGATCAAGATGGACGCACTTCAAGACGTCCATCTCCTGTACCTGGCCTGTGTGAACCCGTGAGTTCAAATGTCTGTCATGTGTTGCCCACATGACAGCATATGAGGCGGGGAATACAGTGAAATATGATTTTGAATTTGTACGCGACGCGTCCGACCGCTGCTCTTAGTGGACGATGGTACAGGGGACAGTGCCACAGGTACATGGTATAGCTTACTGAAGACAGGGAACAGGCTCCAGGTGCATGGTACAGCCAACGGGTGTCGGAGAACGGTGCGTCAGATGTAAGGTTCGGTGTGAGAGTAATGGTTTGCTGAAAACCGGTTTTGAAAGGAAACATTATAAACGATGATGCGGGCCTGGGAAGGAGGAGGGAGGCGTGAGAGGGATCCTGCTGCTGCTGACGTAGGTATCCATGACATGTGCTGGACTGCCTCTCTGCCTGCCATCTCGCCTCTTCCCTTGACCCGGGCCACACTGGCCCGAGGTCCTGATGCCCCATGAGAGGGTCCACGTGCACTTGGTAATGCCCCTCACCCGATGGCATCATCATAGCAACTTCAGTCGTTGATTACAAGTTTGTGCTCCGACCTGTCTCCTCCAGGACCCTCACCTGCTCTCGCCGTGCCCCGCGCTACCCACTTAACATTCCCCGTACCGTACATACGCTGTCCCACGCCACCCACGTCCATTCATCATTCACCCACCTTGTTTACTGTCCGGTTGAATGTGAATTATGAAGGTTATGTTATGGTAATGTGTGGCGTTGGTGGTACAGGAGTACACCTACTGGCTGCCAACAACATTACTATGCATGACTGTGTCGTCTACCAAGGCTTGTGTACGGTTTCAGCCATCAGTTGCCCGAGAACTGTTCTCTCACGTGTTTGGTGCAGGCGTCCCTGACACTTGCGTGTGTGTGTGTGTGTGTGTGTGTGTGTGTGTACACAGTTCACGTAATATAGCAAGAGGAGACTATACTGTAACGTAGTGTTGGGAGAGGACGGTATAGGACGGTGTGTGGACGGCATTCGCAGTATAGAGAGATGCGTTTATGACAGTAATGCCAGTTTCAAGTGCACTTATGTAAGTTGAAGTAGATGGGATTGTGGTGGAGGTGTGGTGGGAGTGCAGAGGGCATCCATCAAGAGCAGCATCCCTCCCTCCCTCCCTCCCTCACATTGTTACATGTAATTTGGTTATTCCTGTTTGTTTCATAAGACCAGCGCATAATGACCTGTTGTTAACGACGACTCGTCAGACAACACCACAGGTCGTTCAGCGTCGCCCGGCACACCGCCCGTGAGTACTCCCTGCAGTACGAGGGAAACACACGTATAGTGTATACGTTTACTAGGGTGTAAACATACAATTTGCAGGGAGAGATCCGATGCGCCTGAAATTATGTATTCCTTCAGCAGACTCACCTGCCCAACCCTCCTCCCGTGTCTCCAGCCTCCAGTTGATGGATATAACTCGCCCAGTATATCTTGCCATGGCCCTGGAAGTCTTCATCCAGAAACAATCGTAATCTTAACTTCCCTCTTGCGTGTATCCCTCTTTCCTCGCCAACGATACCCCCTTCTTTCAGCAGAGGTACCCCCTCCTTCACCACAGGTACTCTTTTCCCTCACCACGGGTACTACCTCTCTCCCTCCCAGCTCAGCCTCAGGCCGGAGCAACAACCCCCGGGCCGCCCCCGTAACAACAGTAATGACTCAATATACACCGTATATGGATGGAGCAGTGGCTCACCTGAGACACCCCCACACCGCCGCGCCGCTACTCCCGCCAGCCCGCCCGCAGGAGACACTCGACACTCTCATCCCAATCCCAGGCAGGACCTGGTTACTCGTGACGCACTCACTACAACACATGACCAGCTGTCACACCTCAACACACTCGAGTGTTTTGTTAATGGTGAAAAGTTTCAGTCGTCGATCCCTCCTGCACCACCTGTCAACAGACTGCTATCCCAGAGTCTGTATACAGGCTGTCTCCTTAGCCTGGTGAAGTCGTCTGGGGTCTTCGCCCCCACATCCCGGGCAGGGCCCTGGCTGCTGGCATGGGTCGTTGGTCGACCTGGCTGTTGGAAGCAGCAGCCCTCAGGCCCAACCCCCACCTCTTCCTTGTGTAACCCCGGTGTCCGTACTGCGTGTGTTGTCTCTATATATTTTCAGCCTTTGGGCCGCAGTCAGTTTATTAAACCGATAATTATAATTGTTTATTATCATTAATAACGATCCCACAAGAGCAACCCCTCAGATGGGTCGCTTCCAGCCTCTCGCCTGCAACACTTGGAGTGTCTGGATCACAGTAACCCTCAGCCTGGTGTCCTTCCAGCCGCACACACGCAGCTACACCTTCAGGAAGGTACGGCCAATTGAATCTAGCCCAGCATGTAACACCATACGCTGCCCTGCCCGCAACACCCAACCACGTCAGGCAGTGACGCCATGCGCTGCCCAGCCCATGACAGTTCCCTGTCGTCCTCGAAGACATAAGCAGTATCCAGAGTACTTTAGAATACAGGCCAATAATAATTCTGTTTTCTGAATCCGATGATCGTATCTTAGTGTGCCAAGGATTTTATTCTACTACTTTATGGTACTTGGTGGGGAATACAGTGCCGCCAATGTGTGGTTATGAAGATGAGGTGAATGTAATTATTTCCTTGACGACTGTACTGTCAGATGCTTCTGCTTGAGGGAACATTATGTTAGAGAAAACTACAGTTTGATACCAGAGTGAACCAGGTAAACAGCAGAACCACAGTGATATCAAACTGGAGCGAAAACCATAGAGGGAGGTAGTGTGGCCAGAGTGACCGGGGGCGGGAGATTAACTGTGGCTGATCCAACACACCACCACATTGGGTGTTTGTCTTTATAGGCCACAGTTTCTCTCTCTCCCAATCTTCACTATTTTGATCATGAAGACTTTCGCCGGCTCTCAGGAAGAAGCAGTTGACGAATGATATCGTTGGTCCAGTAAGCCAGGGAACATCTTCCTCCGTGTTTACACGGCCGTGCCATCGAGAATTGGTGACAGTTGACCACAGTGCTGGACCACCTCCCACACACCGGCAGCATTGGTTCTTGATTGGTTTGTTATGAGGGGGAAAGAAAGAGTTGGGATGGGGGAAAGTGGAGAAAAAACGACGCCTCTGTTAGCCGCCTTCAGCGCCTCCGTCACCCACCTCTCTCCATGGCATCACGCACGCGTTAGTCGGTGAGGTGTGTAGCGCCGCCGGTCACTTGTGGCTTTACACCAGCTCTCGCGCACCGACCAGGGCCGGGCGGCACCTTACCGTACATTACGGCGATCCAAGTTTGTCTTCCCGACCTGAGCAGAGGAGCCTGCTTCACCCGCGGCCGCTAACCGAGACATCAGCACCTCGGGCTGAGGAGCGTACTGGTCTTGGTGGAGATTGTTCACCGTCGCCGAGCTAAGTGAAGGTGTTCCGCCATTGCTTGGACCATGTGAAGACGGACCAGCTTGGCCGGGCCAGGTTATGTAAAGTTAAGGTCCATATGATATGGTGTGACGTGAAAAATGATTCACTTTGCCCTTCGAAATCTGAATTACTCTCCTTATATTTATCACGAACCTTGCCAGGATGTGGCGGTCACGGAGGCCTAGTGGCAGCGGCCTGCAACTGGCTGAGAAGAGAAGCAACGTGACAGGTTGGTGGTGGACCCAACTGTGGGGTTAGAAACTTGCAGACCACGGTAAGGCAACCTGGGCCCTGATGTGCCCTCTGCCCTGCCCAGCATTGTCGCACCTGTGCTGCTGCTGCCATGACCAGCACAAACGATCTCTTTATAAGTAAGACACCGGCTGGCATCAGCAGCGCTTATGTCCGTGGCTCTCGCGTTTCCCTCCCTGTCCTTCCCCCTGGATCGGCCGAGGTCAGGCGGGAGGAGGACGTAAACCTTGGACGTATTCCAGGTAAGCTTTAGGTGTTGGCCTGACCCATGCTGCCTCAGCCATGAGTCATGTCTGGGTGAGTCACTGGGTACCGCCTACCACGACACCCACCAACGCCCTCGCTGCAACATGCTATATATTAATCAGTGAGTATATGGACGTGTGAGCTGTCCTCATGTTGACGGTGTGCAGAAGTAGTGGCTGTGGGGAGGGGCGGGGGTGCTGGAAGCCACTCCCGTAAGGGGGGGGGGGTCTCCTCCCACACACCTGTGGACTCATTCAGTAGTTTTCAGAAGGCGGGAATTTGACTCCCCCCCCCCCCCCAGCCGGACGCTTCCTGGTACCCCAGAGCTCCCCCTCCCCCCTCCCCCAGCTTGCTCTCAGCGCCCTGCCCACCCCGTCGCCTGGCCTCACTGCATCCCACTGCTTTAGCCTGTCTTCTTTACATGGCACAAGTGGTGCTTCCTTTTACTTTATATAGCAAGAGTCTGAGGCTCGCCACACACAATCTCCCGTCCGCTGGCCGCATCCATGATCGCTCACTTCCAGCTCCACGTATTCTGTCGATCGTCGCCTTCCGCTTCCACTGGCCTCACCAGGAACTCCTTAGGCTCAACGGAACGATCCATGAGCAGGACGGTGCGACCCTTGAACACCGTGGTGCGATGGTCTGTCCATAAAACGGAAATGAAGAGCTCAGTCAAAGGTGACACCATCACGCCCAGGGATCGAGCTGAAGGGTGGTGCGGTCATGTTCAGGTTGTGTCTTCGCTACCTGGCGAGTGTTGTGACTCCTGCGAGGCAGTCATGAGGAGGGAGCGCGGGTTGTCCTGCTGGTGGGAGGCGCTGGCGTGATGGGTCGCCCTGCCTCTGTAGGGGAGGGTCTTGCACTCGCCTTTGTCTCCTTGTGGAGAGCCTTATTGAAGAGACTGATAACTTATATGGTCGTCCTTGATGGAGACAGTCTATCGGACTCCCGCCCATCATGGCCTCTCGTGGCAGTATACATTCGCATTGTGCTGTTGCTACAGACTCAGGCACTGGGGTCCGTCTACACTGACTTTGTTCACTTAAGGAAGGTACGAGCGAATATTTCCCAACATATTTCTACAGCGTATCTGGCGAGACCCGCTTTATCTTCGTCAGCAGCCCAGGCGCTGGACTCTTTCAAAAAAGAAACTAAACAGCTTTTTTCAAGATCTACCAGAGCAGCCGGGTGGCGGAACCTAACAAACGCTGATCCGCAGCAACAAACAGCTTGGTAGACCAGGCCCCCACTGGTCGCAGACTTACACAGGGAGATTTAGGACCCCCCCCCTCCAAAAAAGAGTATATATATATATATATATATATATATATATATATATATATATATATATATATAGATAGATAGATAGATAGATAGATATTCGTGAGTGTGTGTGTGTTTCTAGCTGAAGACATTAATCATGACGATACTAAACTCCTTCAAGGTAATGTTGCGACCACTGTGTATGGTGGCATGGGCTTGGAACTGACCCTTAGGGGTTAGGTCTAAGGCCAGGCCCTCATTACTAAGGGTCGTGACATACTCAGGGATGTATCATAACAATGCTAGTTTTCCTCAGTCGCTGAGAAGTGTTGCCATTTTAAAGCTTTGGCCTGGCGTGATAGTGCGTCTTCCGTGGCAAGTATGAGTAGCGCCTCGCCTCCCGCCACGCAAGAAAGGGTTGCGCTGGCAGAGCCACGGAAAATACGGTCGGCTGGTCGAGTTTTTCCTCGTACACAAAACAGGTCGCTACCCGTTCTCTTTGGCTGGAAAAAATAGGGTCAGTGCAAGAAAAAAAACAAATGATAAACGACAAAAAGAGTTCGGGCAATTATAAGATTTCTTCTGTTTTGGTGCTGACTGGAAGGATTATCATGCAATAGGGATTACGATGTCTTCTCTAGTAAACAATATGCCTGACATGAATAGTGAATTAGATCGTTTGTAGGAAAAAAGGTCTGTTTATGGTAGATGATACGAATGGTGGCGTGTTGTGTGGTAATGGTGGTGAATGGTGTCGTTAGCCTCACTTGAAGATAATAAACTTAGTTGCAACAGTGTAGGAGCGAGTGGTCGCTCAAGGTGTGTGTTGAGTGAAGCACCAGCTGTGTAAACTGAATCCACCCTATTTACCCTGAAAAGGTGTTGAAGATAAGAGATAGATGAACAGATAGACAGTTCCTCTCCTCCTCACTTAAAGTTAAGTGCATTTCACTGTAGATAAAATTTATCGTTTCTTCTCATTTTGATTAGTATCAGTATATCTTATACCTGACGATTGTACCTTAAGCTGCTGGGAAGCCGTACAGAGCTGTGAGTCTTTCTCTCTTGCTTACTGTAAATTGCATGTGTCATGTGTACGACTTCAGTGTTTTACGTGATCTGACGATACGTATGGTGAGCGGAGCCGTGTGGATGAGGTGAAGCGGCGGTGGGAGGATGGCGTTAATTGGTGGAAGATGATCACAGTGATATCTGGGTTTCTCTCTGGCCGAAGGGGTCACAAGGACCCCAGTATCTGGGGTGTCGAGTGACTTAGGGGTAGTGAGGAGAGAAGGGTCGTCAGGAGGAGTGGTCATAAGGGATCTTAGGGGCAGCAGGAGGGTCGTTAGGAGGAGGCGTCATGGAGGCAGGAGAGTCGTGAGGTCAGTAGGGTCGTGGGGTGCTGGAGGGTCGTCTAGGGCAAGAGGGTCGTCTGGGGGAGGAGGGTCGTAGAGTTAAGGAGGGTTGGCTAATTAGTTTACGTCCCGGGGTGTGTTTGGGGGGGGGGTGCTGGTGGGCTGGCATCTATATTTAACATGTTGTGTATGTGTGGCCGTATCTGGGTGTGGGTTGGGGGGGGGGCTTTGCCGCCCCCTGGCCTGGATGTGGGCGGCTGTATCTGTGAGGGTCAGGGGTGCCGCCCCCTGGCCTTGGCTTGGGCGGCTGTGTCTGGGAGGGTCAGGGGTGCTTCCTCCTGGCCTGATGTGTCTGGGAAGGGAAGACATGAGCCACAGTACCTTCTGGTGGTGACTCCGTTGTGGTGGCGCTCGTCCTTCTAGTTAGAGGGTTGGTTAGAGGCAGCGTGGTGAAGGGTACAGATGAGGCATCTGCACGGGGCCTGACCCCCGCTGCCAGCCGCTGTACCACCTGGGGAACGTAATTAGGATGAATAAACTGAATGTCACTCTTCCTCCTGTTACGCCCCTCCCAGCTCCTGGTCCTCTGGTGATAACACTAATCACACATGCACTCGCCTCTACATATAGACAAGTCTCATTACATGGCTTACACGCTCCCTCAGTGATGGCCTACATACCCTTTCAGTGAGTATCCAGAGATTGTACATTTTCTTGGGGTCATCTTCACCTACCGCTGCCTCACCTGATCATCCCACATGACACATACATGTGACCATTGTGCTTCCTCATCCTTAACCTTGATGGCCTGATAGATGAACATGTTCCATGGAAGGACAACACCTCTCCCGCCTACACTCCACCAGAACATCCCTAACAAAACAACCATTCTCAAAGAACATGAATGAATTAGTCATTAAACAGTCATTCAGAAAGAACATGAACAAAAACACGAAGTCAGCTCAAGCAGATCCATCTGCCATCATAATATCGTGCAAAAAGACACCGTGATGTTTTACTACCCAACTAGGCTGGGCCATGAGAGATACTCATAGAAGCCAGCAACACTACTCTCACACCCTGCAGTATTTTGTACTTGACTTGTGAGAACAGTGAGTCCAGAGCTGAATCCCACCGAACAGTTAAAGATATGTGGAAACAGTTCATCCACATATTTTGTCTCAGATACTTGAAGAGTATCAGAGTTTTGTCGTTAGTAAGAGTTCGCTTGCTATATACTTTGATATATAATCCAGTCACTGTTTTGAACATTTTTAAACAAATAATTTTCTACGTAAGATATTGAATAATTCATAGTGTTGCTCAATCCTTGTTGACATTTTTCTTACCAAGGAACTAGTAAAGTGCTTCAGTAACTGAGGCCCAGTCCCTGTTTCTTTGGTGCTCTCTCTATCATCGTTTGCGCCCCCGCCCACGGGAAAGATTGGAGTGCATAATAAATCCTCCGCTCCGGCGACAAAACTAGACTTTCCACCCAGTGCGTCAATATCAGCCAGACTGAGACCCTGGTCATGGATATCATCCTTGCTTCCCTCCTGGTTCCACTCCCTCCGTCCCAGTGGGCCCCACCTCCCTCAAGGTTCAGCCCACCAGGAGTGTTGGTGTCATAGGACACGATGAAGAAACTGGTTCACTCCATCAGTAAATCCGGCAACTGTCGTATGTATGTTCCTCCGAGACTCAGCATACTTGGGATTCCCTGCGGCTCTACTCGACAACGTCCACACAACTTTCATTCCACCCAAGCTTGCCTGCTCATCTCCTGCCTGGTCTTCCTCTCCATCCACCACACAACAGGGCTGCCTGAAAAGGTGCAGGGAAAAAAGGCATGCACGATTATCTTCGGGCCCTGAGCACACTGGTTCTCCCGACTCTCCAGCCATCATCTTCCGACAGTTTGGGAGGAAGCTGCAGCATTATTAGTGTGTGTGTGTGTGTATTTTTCCCTTATATCTTCAGTCTTTGGGCTTCAGTAATTAATTAAACCTCTACGTATGTTTATTTGCTTATGACTCCCGGAGGCATGCCAGGAGCGCAGAGTCTTGCTGGTGTTCATGAGTGACTCAGGATGAGAGGTGTGGGGAGCGGAGTCGCGCTGAGATATTTGTGAATGACTCGTGATCAGAGGAGACGGGCTTTTGTGATGACATTTCAATTAAAAACGGTCTTTAGTTTAGTGTGTGAAAATCGCTGTTGTAAGAATTCTGTTAAGCCTACTGCCCAAGACAAAGAGGAATGAAATTAAAGAAGAAAGCGCAGATGACGAGTCAGGAAAATATCGTTGCTCTTGGCCTTGACGCCAAAATTTCTACATCACAAACATGCACGATGGTTCATCTGTCGCATGTGTTGGGGCAGCACGTGGAGTGTGGTGCCTCCTCCCAAGACACGGAGATGAGCAGGCAATACACAGGTGACCTGCTGGACCGTGGTATCGACACGGACACCGCAGGACCGGGAAACGAGACCCTCTTCAGGGATTACCCGACGGTACGATCCTGGAGCACGACGGCATGACCCTTGGGTATGAGGGCCTGTCACTTGACCTTAGCCATTAAGGATCGATTCAAAGGCCAAAACCATAATACCTAAGGGTCGTGCCCTTGTGCCCATTGGGTTAAGGATTAGCCTGTGGAGTCGCACGTCGAAGGGTTAATGGCGGGAACTGTGTGTGTTGCTGTCTGTAGTGCTGTTAGTGAGTGGTGGTGGTATTTGTGTTGCTGCTGATGGTGCTGCCACTGTTTCTGGTCGTAATATCCAGCAGTGCTAATCCACCTGCTTTTGTTGCTCTTAGTGCAACTCTCGTTGGAACTGACGTTGCGGTAGTTGCCGGTGTGTCCCTGACCTTCCTGACCTGGCTGAAGCCGGCCACTTGTGGACACGAGTCATATGCACCACTTGTGAACAGCGTCCTTCATGACTCCGTCTCTTACGCTACAGACACGACCATTGAGCCACCTGAGCCGCCAGTAAACACGGCTGCCAGAGGAATGTCCTATACTGCGGCTCCTTCACTTTAGGGCCGGGTGTCGGCTCGGCTGCCACACGGACTAGCTAAGCAATACCTCACATACTTAGGAAATCCCTGCACACTTCCGGCTACGGCCAGAATTGCCGGCCTTTCTCAGAGTGAAAGTAGGCACTCGTTCCTGGAGATTCACCGGTGGTGTTGATATTTGTTGTACAGTATTGGTCGCTGTGAATGTTCTTGATATATGAGTTATGAGGAGCATTTTCCTAGAGGAGATTCGGTCCAAACGGCATTAGATCACGGGATTTGGAGAGTCCCTGTTTAGATCTCAACCTTCCCTTGCTATGCGGCCTCCACACACACTAGCCCCTCGTCCACGCACTAGTCCCTCTCCAAACACCAACCCCCTCCGCGCCCTTGTGCCCCTCCTTACACGTTTCTTTCTAGCCGTCTCCTCCCCGCCAATCAGAGGGTCCGTCTCCAAACATGTATTATATATTATCCACAGGGATGGCCGCCCTGGGCTCAGCAGTCCCTTACCTACACATACCAGGCCCCTCACACACCCCAGGGCCATTAATCTCTTAGTTCCCCTTCCTGCACCAGACGCCGCAGTACTCCGGAGTCGATGCATTGTTGCTCCCTCGTTTGGCCTCCCAGGTCCCTTCACTGTGAATACACCGGACCGGCACACCTACCCACCTCCGTCGTAAAAAAGTGAGCATATAAGGCAGGGTAGCGGGGTGGTCGTGAGCTGTGATGAAGCCAGCCTGAGCCATTCATTGTTACATTATACTGCAAGACTATTGTATGGTTTGGCCGTTCGGGGCCCAGGGCCCTTCATATCTCAGATGACTCGCATGTATCCTCCAGGATATACGCAGTGGGTGTTTGAGGTGTGGCAGCATATTCCAGGACGGAGGGGGCCTTCATGATAATGGTACTGGAAGTGGAGAGGCAGGTCGGGCAGCACACCAATGGTGAAGTAAGTACGAGGCGGAGGAGAGGCAGATGTAGGGTGGCGGGTGCAGGAGGGTTGGTCCGTGTGGCCCGCGGGATGACATTAAGGAATACAGATGGTGGTGGGGACGGCCTCCTCACACCAGACTTACTCAGGCATCTGCAGGAGGAGGCATTCATCGGCCGCCATTGTGTATTTGTTAGCGGGACGTGCTGAGGTACCGGAGGCGTGGTGGGTGTGGTGCCACGGTGTTGGCCATGCTCCCGCCTGTTGCCATACTCCAGGTCTCGTCACCTGGAAACGCCTTCAACGAGCACCCACAGCACTCCTGTCAGGTTCGCATGACAAACTGTATCGTTAAAGCAGGCCATTGCCATCACTTGACCCTCTTGATATATGTTTACATGTTCCAGCATTCCGCCGTGACCTTGGATTTTCCATCCTTGCAACAAAATCTGTTTCACACCGGCTAATGTGAGTCACCTTGTAAGTTTCTCTGCAAGAATTTCCAAAGGTGTTCGCTACGGCCGTGAAGCCTTCATGCACGTTACTGCTCAATTATTTTTCTCTAGAGCTTCAGACAAGTTACAATTTTAGGACAACGTAAGTCATTATCATATTCCTGGGAATAAAAAGATCGTCCAGTTTGTACTGTCCTGTTTTGCGATGAACAAGATTTCAGAGAACCGTAGAACAGGTACAGGAGGAAGTTCCCACAGATACAGTCGTCCGCGTCACTTACAGTTAGAAATTGTCAAATATTAAACTTTCACTTGGCACCAAGTAAGACTGCTCAAGTGGGTTCCAGCATCTTACACCTCAGATATATATATATAGATAGATA
>JAYMFT010233670.1:0-11154 GCA_038088735.1 Panulirus argus
ATGTATATGTATATATATGTATATGTATATATATATATATATATATATATATATATATATATATGGGATAGGGTAGAAAGAATTCTACCTTCATATCTCCTGTGTGTCAGGACACTAAAGGGGGCAGGGGGCTGGAAACCACCCTTCTTGTATTTCAATTTCTTGAAGACAGAACAGAGGAAGTAACCAAGCATGAAGTGCTCATCCTCCTTGAAGGCTCAGGCTGGAGTTTCTAAATGTGTATGCATGTAACCAAGATGTGGAGATATATGGCATATATGTTGCATCTGGGGTACACTGCACTAATGCAGAGAACACTGATCAAGTATTTATATATATATATATATATATATATATATATATATATATACACACGTGTGTGTGTCTGTGTGTGAATGTATTGTCGTACATATCTATTTGATATTGCGAAGACAAACTCGCCTCGCTGTAAATTTCTTAATTTAATAGGCTTCTAATGTTAGTCGTGAAGAAATTTTCCTCCAAGCATATTTCAAGTATATTACTTATCATCTCTGTTTCTTCTACAGGTTACTATGCAGACCCAGAAACTCGTTGCCAGGTGTTCCATGTCTGTAACTACAATGTAGGCATCAAGTTCCTGTGCCCCAATGGCACTATCTTTAGCCAGGAGCATTTCTCTTGTCTGTGGTGGAATCAGGTTAACTGTGGGGATGCAGAGTCCTTTTATGGACTCAACTCAGAGATTGGAGTGGTACCTGCAGGAAGTCCCTTCCAGCCAAAGCCCACCCCAGGCACCCCATCTTTTCCTGTTCCTAGCATCATACAGCCACCCACTCCAGTTGTCAAGCCATTTGTCCCAGTAACTCAGCAACCTTCAACTCGCCCACCGTTTCAGCCTTCCCAGCCACCATTCCAGCCTCTACCTCCCCAGACTCCATCTATACCACCATACCAACCTCAGACTACCAAGCGTCCAATCCGGCCACCATTAAGACCTCGGCCTTCCCCGACTCCATCTATACCATCATACCAACCTCAGACTACCAAGCGTCCAACCCTGCCACCATCACAACCTCTGCCTCCCCAGACTCCATCTATACCATCATACCAACCTCAGACTACCAGGCGTCCAACCCAGCCACCATTTAAACCTCGGCCTTCCCCGACTCCATCTATACCGTCATACCAACCTCACACTACCAAGCGTCCAACCCAGCCACCATTCCAATTTCCGCCTATCAAGACTCCAGTCCAACCTAAGCCAACACCAAGCAAGCCTTCTATTTCAATCAAGCCTCCTCAGCAACCATTGAAGCCTTTCACTCCATCCCGTCCTCAACCCTTCCCAACCACCTCTCGCCCTATCATTCAGGAGCCCATAACAGGATACCCCACTGTACCCGATCCCCCTATTGGCCTTTACCTCACCCCTGATTTCTGAAATGGACTTTAACCGAGGTCACTGAAGGTCAGCACAGAATCATCCTCTACCGACTTCAACGAAGATGGACACTGAAACGGAACACTGAAGCAGGTCTCGTGCTCCGTTGGAAGTCTCCTTGCTCCTGGCTGTTTTTTGGCTTGTAGCAGGAGTAGAGGAGGCTACGCTCGAATACTGTACAGGTAATGTACTATAGTATATGTAAAAAATATACATAAACACATATTAAGAATCTTCAAATCCCAATATTTTCTACTTGAATATTGCATGAGCATTGCCTGATCTGTTTAACCTACACTGGACTGTCATGTATAAAGCTTTATGTACACATCAAATTGGTTTATGATATGCACAAATGTGTAAATATATGGGTTAAATGCTGAGATATGTATAAGACTGAAATTTCTTGCCAGAAAGTATGTACTCCACTATGGATTAACAAAACCATTTGGACATGCATTTTGCTTATCAATTACATCCTTTCTTGGATAATTTTACCATAAAGACAATTAATGCATATGCAGTGCAACTGCATGAATTATTGTCCATCATAATAAGAAAGAAAAAGTAAATTACTGGTACAATTGTATGTGTTATATTCATCCTGTCTGTGTACTTCACAACTTAACCTTATATATTCTCATATGCTTGGCCTTATGCTGAAGGCCATAAAACTGGGCCTTTTTCATTTGACACACTCTGAAAAGCAAAGAAATATCATAAATCATCTAAGTAATTTGATCCTTCATACTGGTTCATTTAAACTTGAATTTAAAACTTTCATGCCTTTGGTGGTTCTCCACTGCCCATATTGTCTTCCCTGGATGAGAGGTCTGTACATTAGAACTGCAAACTGAGGGTGAGTTCACCATACAGTTTCAAAAATCATGATAAGATTGCTGAGGAAAATGGTGACAATTAACAATTGGTATGACTCGACGTAACAATGTAATAGATGACACAAGTCCCTTAACACAAATCGATTTTATCAGTAGCACATCGACTGGAAAATATGCAAGACCTCCTTTACAACAAAATTGATGATAATTAGTCAAAGGTGACATTTCTATAATGCTATTTACATAACGAGCATTACAGTATACGAATATCACCTCATGAGACACGCAGAAATGTTTTTCCGTGTTTCTAATTGGATTGTGTACAGTGCTGGTTGCGTTTGCATGCTGTAACCATAGGATTAATAAACAAACCTGAATGTGTCTTTGGTTTTGATGTGCCTTATAAAGACAGACATACAATAAAAAAGTCTCCTATCAGCGTCACTTATTAACGTTGCTCCAGGCATTTGTGACATGCATTGAGAACTCTTCTGCATGGCTGCCTGGACACCCCATAGGGAAAGATTAGATTAATATAGAACTTCTACATCATCAAAACTTTGTCCTGGAAGAAATGATGCCTCTTATCAAAGTCCATGCATTAACATTCCTCTTCTTCTGAATACTCCATTTCCATCACTGTATTAACCCCTAAACAACAGCCATCATCACATGATAATCTGATCTGGGATGGCAGCTATTGTTATTTAATCTCATTTTCCCCACCTGTTTAAGTATCCAGCTGACTCGTTTAACCATTAGTATCCTAGATCACTTCTGTTCCCAGACAGGCGTGAGTTAAAAAATTCAACTCGTATCATCTGCACTCAGCCTTTATCTAGTCACATGAAGCAGAAAACTGTAACAAATGGATCTACTTTTCAAAGAAGTAATCCTAAAATGATGAAGATCTTTATTGACAGATTATAATAAAGGACCTGAATATTTCCAAGCATATTTTGGCTGTAAAATAACATTTATAGAGTTTATTGTATCATTTAGTGAGCTTAGCACAAAATTTCTACATATATTCATGTTCGTCACCACCAATGCTGTGCCTATGTTATTCACCACTATTACTGTGCATATGTAGGAAATGAGTAGAGTGTGATACCAAGTTTAAGAGAAAGGAAGCAACAAGATTTCCATATCTTACCCTCTTTTCTTTAAGTTTCAGACATGTCAACCATTCCCCTATTCCCATCTACCAAACCAACTCAGATTTATATCACTTCCTCCGTATCTTTCAGTTCATAAAGGCTAATCTTTTTTAATCTTTCTTATTGTGCCCAAAGAGATGAAATTTCCAATCAATATTACCAATCGAGGGCTAATTTATTGATATTTCTTTAAAAATTTCCTCATCATTTCATTGTGAAAAGTAATGTTTATTTCAAGTAATTCATTTAAGTAGTTGTGGCTACTTATCACTTGGGTATAGAGGAGAAAGAATGTTGCCCATATATCTCCTGAGTGTGATTGAGGGTTACTAAATTGAGTGGGAGCAAGGAGGCTGAAAAATTCTTCCCTCCTGTAATATTTTCCAAAAGAAGTAACTGAGGAAATGACCCAGTGAGGATTTTCCCTCCATGACTCTGTGATATAACTCGTGGGGATACTAAACGAGTTATAGACATTAATGAATAAGATGTGTATAGAAATTCACAGTTAATTCTAAAATACATTAAATTATGATCAACTTTACATAAATGAGCTACAAACATGAAAATATATGTCACTGGTCAATAACTACAATGCTCAATAACTAACACCAAGTACATGCCTAGCAGCTGACATACAATAGTATAAGGCCAACACACAACGCAGATAATCACTGAGCTTTCCCCCTAAGAGCCAGAATCCATGCAGCCACCCTTGTCAAGCTGACCCTTCATGCAGATTAAAGGCTCTATCATTTATACTGCTATGCCAGGTGTATGCAGAGAGGATAGTAAAGAATAGGGTACAAGGATGGGAATAACAGAGAATTAGGACAGAGGGAGAAGAAGAGGCCTCCTCAAACAAAGAACCTCTGTTCACAGGGTAAGGCCTAGGAAGGAATGTTTATAGGGAGCAACTAAAGATATCAAAGTTAATGGGAGGTCACATTACACTGATCCAATCTTACCACTCACTGGAGGGGAAGTGGGGGAGAGGGAGAGAGAAAAAAATAGAGGGGAGGTGTAGGTAAATGAGAGGATAATGACCTTCCAACTATAGGGAAGTATTACTCATGTCATCTGCTCCTGATGCTACCTTGTTCACCCAGGAAATAACGAACATGTATGAAAGCAGAAAGAAATGGTGACAACTAGTGTTATAACAGATGGTTTTCAAAAGTGATTGACTAGAGCAATTCTTCTTTAGAAGATCTTCCTGACATAGTTTTTTTATTACTGCTGTCATACAGTGTTGTGAAATTGTTAAGGTGTGCTCGTTCTCCAATAGTTCATGTTCAGAGGAGGAGACTCGTCCCCAGTATCTTAAATGGTATAGTTTGGGTTTTTTCAGAAATAATTTGCTGGTATTGCATTTGCTGAGAAAAATCTAACAAGAGAATGGCCATATGACAGATGGAATAACTTACTTGGCAAGAATAAATATCACATTTTCAACAGATGGCATCTACCAAATCATTCATCACATACACCATCTTACATGCCCAAGTACAAGTGTCCCATGCAGGATCTCCATGCATTCCTAAATTTGAATATATCCATACATATGATGTTCTTCCTTTATCCCTCTCATCCCTCCATCCCACTCTTAAATCTCCTTCTTACTAAATTTTTTTTTTCTCATCTCGTAGATATTCTTGCTGTTATACTTTCTACAACTACTTTTCCAAATGTGCACATAATCTCAGGATTCCGACACTTACTTTACTGTCATTACACATATCGTACACAAACTGCTGTTAAAGTTAAGTCATAGGATAAAGAATTAAATAAAATCATTATTACTTTTAATAAAAGGATCAATTTGCAAAATTAAAAGGCATAATTCATCATTATGATTCACTACATCTGCAAGTTCATCATAATTCATAAAATATTTATTAAGCTGCATAATTGTACAAACCTAATTTCTGTTTAACTACAAGGCAGAAAATATACTTTAAAATGAACCTCATTTCAACCAGTTATCAATTATATGGTTAATGGCATCTGCAAAATCTTCTGCAACATATGCTGGCTTTGGATCAACTGTAGACTCATCATCAGGTCTGTATTTGCCGGTCTTTACCAGAATGCCAAGGAGACCAGCTTTCATCGCTCCACATACATCGTCATGAACATCCTGTCATGGGTATTGGAAAAAGACCAGAATACATCAACAGCCCCCTATACCTTCAAATTACCCATATATCAATCTATAACATACACATCTTTCTTACATCAAAGAGAAGAGTCTGCATGATGACTGCACCACTCCTGCTTAAGATGAAGTTTATTCATGGAGTCAAAATTCTACACTGAGAAATAAGTCTGTAAAAGCATTACAATTAAGGAAAAAATACAGAAAAGCTATAAAATGTCAAAACATTTAAAAACGGAACAAGAAAAAACATTCTTTGTATGGTACTGAGAAGTCTGGAAATATAGCTACACTATCAAAACCATATAATAGATTTGCCATTAGAAGAAAACTTTGAATAGTAAGGTTTTCATAGGCAATCATAAATGTTGTATGCTGCCTTGTAAATTATGAAAGTGGAAAATGGACCTTTGTAAAATAATTTCAACGTTAACATAATTCACCCAAGGTAAATTTATGGAGTTGTAAAGTGATAAACATTAAGAAAGAAACATGACATAAAATTATAAATCTGATCAAACACTGGAAACATATTATGTAAGTTTAAAATTTGAACCACGACCTGCTTCAGTTTACTCCAATGTGCTGTTCTTAATGATAACATTCTTAAGAAATTCATCTTCTAATCTTTCTTAATATAAGTAGTTAAATCAAGAAAATAAAATATTTTCATACAGTAAGACATAAAATGCAGGAAAGTGCACAAGATAACGTAACAACTGTGCCACATTTTCATGAATGTAATCGTAGGATAATGGGGGACTTTGGTAACACATGAATGGAAAGAGCTAGAATGTTTCCACATGATTGGAAAGAGTTAGAATGTTTCTAATCATATTTTGACCGCAGAGTATACATTTCAGTGGTTATTTATTTATAATTCATTATGCTTGATTAACGTCTCTCACATTAGCGAGGTAGTGCCAGGAAATGGACGAAGAAAGACCCATTCACTCTCATATACATACATACACATATATGCACATACACATAAAGATACATATATATGTATATATACACACATTCATACATATACATACCCATATTTTTATTATACTTAATCGCCATTTCCCATGTCAGCGAGGTAACACCATGAAACAGATTCTTCTGTTTCCTCTCTTAGAAATTGAAATACAAGAAGGATATGGTTTCCAGTCCCTTACACCCACCCCCTTTAGTTGCCTTCTACAACACGCGGGGAACATGTGGGAAGTATTCTTTCTCCCCTATTCCCAGGGATAACACATACACAAACACATACATAAATATATACATGTACATATTCAAACTTGCTCACCTTCATCCATTCCCAGTGCCACCTCAAACCCACAGGAAATAGCATTACCACCCTCTGTGACAGAGAGGTTGCGCCAGAAAACATACGGAGAAAGGCCACATCCACTTACATCCATTCTATAGCTGTCATATGTAATGCACCAAAACCAAAGCTCCCTATCCACATCCAGGCCCCACAGGCCTTTCCATGGTTTACCCCAGATGTTGCACTTGCCCTGGTTCAGTCTACTGATGGCACATCGACCGTAGCATACTACATTGTTCCAATTCACTCTATTCCGTGCACGCCTTTTCACCCTCTTATATGTTTAGGCCCCGATAGCTAAAAATCTTTTTCATTCCATCCTTCTACCTTCAATTTGGTCTCCTGCTTCTTGTTCCCTTCACTTCTGACACATATATCCTCTTTGTCAACCTTTCCTCACTCATTCCCTCCATATGTCCAAACCATTTCAACGCACCCCATTCTGCTCTCTCAAAAATATTCTTATTACCACACATCTCTCTTACCCTTTCATTACTTACTCAATCAAACCACCTCACACCACGTATTGTCCTCAAGCATTTCATTTCCAACAATCCACCCTCCTCTGTACAACCCAATTCATAGTCCATATCTCGCAACCATATAAGATTGCTGGAACTATTATTCAAACATACCTATTTTTGCTCTACGAGAAAACGTTCCCTCTTTCCACACATTCTTCATAGCTCCCAGAACATTCACCCCCTCCCCTACTCTAAGACTCACTTCCACTTCCATGGTTCCATTTGTTGCCAAGGCCACTCCCAGATATCTAAAACACTTCACTTCCTCTACTCCTGCCTTTTAGCAAAATGGTAGGAGCAATAGATAGAAATAGTATGTAGGATCATTTAGGTAGGAGCATTAAGTAGAAGTAGTCAGTCGGAACATTAGGTAGGAGCCTCTGCAAACACTGCACTAGACCTGTTAAGGGTGAAACACCAAAGGCTGAGAAGTGGCACAGGAGTTTATATGAAGACTCTATTGCCATGGCCACCCCCTTGAGGGAGTTCCAATAGACAGACAGATCAAATTTGCATCCCAGCTAAATTATCCCTCAACCCTGCTGAACCTAATAACCTTGCTTTTATTTACATTTACTCTCAACTCTCTCCTTTCACACACTCTTCTAAACTCAGTCACTAACTTCTGCAGTTTCTCACTCAAATCAGCTACCAGTGCTGTATTGTGAAAAGGATTCATAAAATGACACAGCAAACAACATTTGAAAGATGTAAAAGAGCAAGATATCAATATATTAAAATATACAAAAAAAGGCACTGGTAAATTTCAGTAAAACATCACAGAAAAAGCAATTGATAATCTAAATCTGTTCCATATATTCATTAAGAGAAGGTTAAATACAAATAATCAAACCACTGAAATACTAACATCTCCGATCATGACAGTTTCCAATGCACTGCATCCCAGATCATCAACAGCAGTTTGGAAGAATGTTGCCTCTGGTTTCCCCACAGCCTCTGCTTTACATCCTGAAAATATATTAACTGTCTAAAAGATCAAACTTTGTGTGATGATTAGTTTCCCTTCCCTAACAGAAAAGGCACAGAGGATCTATGCTTGGCAGTCCTATCCAATCAAGCAGTTAAACCATGACATATAAAGCTGAACCACCAGAACAATGTTTTCACCACTCCCAGTAATGTTGTATCATCAGCTTACTAACAGTGGCCTTGAAAAACAATCAAAATAGCCATTAATTCTTTATTGAACCAATTATCATGATTAAACTCACACTGGCTACCACAATGAAAAGAACTGATCACACACACCAAGCCCATCAGAACCACACAATAGGGTAGGTGGGTGGAAGGGAAACTCACATGTCTTTCAGGCCTTTCATATCAAGGTACAGGAATCAGTTACTTACTGCTATCTGAAAGACATGTGTTATGCTAATGATAAACATAGATGTATGTGCAGTGTTCAAAATTTCCATTCCATGATTTACCTTCTGTACTTTGTTGATTTATTTCATTTGGTCTAATACCTTTTAATAATTGTTGATGAAGCTACCTCTCCTTTCTTTTTTTGTAACAGTCTGCTCCACATGGTTTTGTTTTATTCACTACACTCTTCTTTATTTATGAAATTGTTCTTTCGACCAATATTCTTATGCAATCCTAAACTGATGCCTCGCCACCTTCTTTATTTGCTACCTTCATCTCTCCCCTTACTTTAGCTACTCTCCTTAACTCGAATCTGAACATCTGTTAGTGAAGTACATGCAATCTTGCCAAACTCAGTTATTCCAAAAACTAATTCTTCCTATTTCCCTCTCTAAAACAACTGATGACTTCACTTCCTTTGAAAATTCTGCTATTTAGCCCATTAACTTTATCAATACACTTGGCTGTAATCTAACTTAAGCTATGATATCAGCTTCATATCAGTAGACTTCCATCCAAAACTCAGTTATGCAATCAGGAGCAGAGAAATAGTGGACTGCTTTGGAGTGAGATATTCCTTAATGAGAATGTAATTCTTTTCATACAAAGATGATGACATAACTTTGTAGAAAGTTACTTTCCATTTGCACAGTAACCACATGCAGGCAAAGTCCAGTAACACCATTTCCATCCTTCTAAATATCCACATCTAAACAAAGAAGAATGAATTGTAAACCTTCATCAATAAGTTCCATTCTGATGATGGACTTCAAGTGATACAGCCTGCCTTTGCCTCTGTAACATTATCACCAGTGTTCCAGGTGTTACTACATAAATATTAAGAAAAATGTAAGACACTTCATTTAACAAAAATCATAATTTATGGTTGTTTTCATCTACACACCATTACAGATTTTTTTCCATTTATCAACTATAGGTACAGTACTACATTTGTTTCAGTCACAAATAACTCTCCTCATAACATGTCTTTAAACAACTTAAATCTAAGGCACAAAGTCTATAAAGATTCTAAATCACTCAAGTAAGGAAGTTCTCACAGTACTATCCTAATAAACAGTTCCTGTCAGTTTCCATACCATTACATTAATAAATCTAGAGTGCAGTGCTTATCTTTAGGTAAGTCCAGATTATATAAGCTTTCAAAAAAAAATAAAATTGATCTTTTACTTATCAGTATGCCTTAGAAATAAGAAATTATCTCTTCAAGGCAACCTTTCAAGGGCGCAATATTATCCAGTTTATCAAAGACTTAGTCAACCTGAGTCAACCAATCTTCTATCGTAACAGTGGCTGCTGAAGTTAAAAGAATGAGCATTATCCTCTGCATTCTGGGCCTTAATTAATGCCCAGTACTGTGTATCAACCTAGTCTCACCTAAACTTCAGATTGTAAGTGAGATGCAGCAGACACTAGACTGTACACACCCAATCTTCTCACAGACCTTTTTTTCTTTTTATGTTGAAGGTTCCAGTCATGGACATAAGTCCACATTAAGGCTGGGCCTTAATTGAAAAATATAGAGAATCAAGAAACAAATAAATAAAGATGGAAAGAATTTATGAAATTTTGAGAAAGTGAATGACCTGTCTTTTGAAATGAGCCAGGTCATAGTTATTGAGAAAGACACAAGAAGGTAGAGAGTTCCAAAGCTTCAACAAGTAGGGAAGTAAGCAGAATTCAAAAAGGCTCACCCTTGAGTTGCGATGGCCACACAGTTCTCATGAGACGCAGCAGCATGCCGAGTATTGCATGGTCTAGCTAGTGGTGGGTGCACACAAGCAGCCAGCTTTCAGGATCAAAAGCCAAAGTATTTCCTATATAAGAGGAAAAGTGAACCAATATTGCGGCACAGGGCAAGGGGGTCAAGTTTGGAAGTTAGCCTGGGACAGTTTATAAGTCAGACTGCTTTCGACTCAACTCTGTCAAATAAGGAGACAGAGCGAGAACCACCTTAGATGTGAGAGCAGTACTCATACAAGGACGAATCAGTCCCTTGTATAAACAGAGCAACTGCTCAGAAGAGAAAACGTTACGACACCTAAACAGGACACCCAGTTTCTTAGAGGCAAGTTTAGCTATTCCCATAATGTCGGGTTTCCAAGAAAGAGTGGATGTTACAGTATTACCAAGTATGTTCATTGAGTTAAGAGGTGGAATTACAGAACCATCAAAGGAGATACGACAGTTGTGAGGAGTTTTCGATAGAGATTGGTAGAAATTGGGTCTTGGAGGCATTAAACTTAAATAGATTTTGTGTACCCCCACTGAGATATCCTGTCCAAGTCTGAGTTTATTGTGGAAGCTGTGTCAAGGCGAGATGCA
>JAYMFT010233681.1:0-11154 GCA_038088735.1 Panulirus argus
TATATATATATGTATATATATATATATATATATATATATATATATATATATATATATATATATATATATATATATAACGACAAACCTTGATCATCATCTCTGGGCTGTGTTCCAAAAAAATCATCCCGTCCGGCCCTTTTCTCTGGGACGTCTTCAAGTCTTTACACCGGTCGACGCGTTCCATAATGGTGGTAATATTCTTGGGCCTAAATATACGACTCCTAAGTACAGGGGACATCAAAATAGATCAAGAGGATGGATGAAAAGAATATCTGACATCTTTTGCCCCGTCCGCCTAATGACGCCCCCCCTTAACCTAATCTTGGTAATTGCCGGGTCTTCCCGACTGCGGGAGGAATTACTCCGTGAAAAAGTAATTACGTGATGTACAGATTATATGTGCTTTACCGTGTACCAAACTACCTATCTGTCCAGATGACAGACAGTACATCTCTAGGTATAATACAATTACCCCAAGCCTTCCAACGGGTTCTTAACCACTTGCCTACGTCGTCTTGAGGCAAATAAGTATTCTCTGAAGATGGGATTATAGAGGTCGTGTTAATGATACGCTCTCGGACACGAGCCTGTCATATGCGATAGGCCTAAGCCTGTGTTGTAGGGGTACGTCTGCACATCGCCCGAAGCTGTGATCGTTTTGATACGATGGCACTTACGTTCACAGGACGTTCAAATGTTAGGCTGGTGACCAAGGACTGGCGTTAACATTGTACCGGGAGTTGAAGAACTAGGTGGTTGTAAAGGATGTAAAGTCACTAGGACTAAAGCGTATTCGGCGTTACATGATTACGGAGCCCGTGCGGGGAGTTACTCACGACACCCCGGGGTAGCTGGGGGAGTTTAGAGGACAGGGGCGAGTAATGATTTACGAGACGATGGAGGAAAAGGGGGAGTTACGGGACGATGGTGTATGGGGAGTTACAAGACGAAAGTTTATGAGTGATACAGGTCGAGTGTATGTAGTAAGCTACAGGTTGAGTTTGTATGGAGAGTTGCAGATCGAGTGCGCGTGGGGAGTTACAGGTCGAATATGTATGGGGAGTTAAAAGTCGAGTTTGTATGTGGAGTTATAGGCCGAGGGTGTATGAGGAGTTACAAATCGAGTGTTTAAGAGGAGATGCAGGTCGAGTGTGTATGGGTAACTTCACTTACAGGTTATGCAGTGAAGATTCCTTGCCAAACCATCTCTTGTAGAGACAAATTAAAACTTCCCCAACCTTAAAACTTTTCGTGTGGAGAAAGTCCCAGAATTACTAACGTGAGAGACCGTCTCAAAACTTCTGAAGTTTATACTCTCCCAAAGTCCTCATGTGTAAAAATAGTCCCATAACTTCTCATGTCGAGACACTCGTAAATTCCTCATGAGGTGACAGTCCTCATAATGCACATTAGGAATACTTACAAAACTTTTTTAAGGAAACCTTCCCAAAGTCTTTCGTGTGGAGAGACAGTTGCTAAACTTGTAAGCCGTGGAGAATTCCGGAAAATAATTCATAAGGATACAGTGCGAAACTCTTTATACTTTGGACCCAAAAAAGTCTTCTCATGAGAAAGTCTCAAAACTTTTAATGTGAAGACGACCCCAAAAAGTTTCATCCAGTCTGAAAACTTTTGAAATGGAGACAGTGCCTAAACTTTCTAAAGTTCAGAAAGTTCTGAAACTTTTTATTAACAAACTTAAAATAAATTCTGCTGGAGACTTCCCAGAATTATATGGAAAGAATCCCAAATTTTTCGAAGACAAATGTTGAGAAGGTCTCAAAAATTTTTTAAGGGATGGGAGTCCCAGACTTTATCACGTTTGATGATATCCCAAAAATTTTTTAGTCATATACAGTCTCAAAAATACTCATGTGGAGCCCGTCCCAAAAATTTCTAATAATGAAAGTCGAAAAAAGTTTTGATGTGGTGATAGTCTCAAAACTTTCTTTAAGGGGATCCAATGCCAAACCTTCTCACGTAAAAAGTATCAAAAGTTTTCGTGGAGAGATAGTCCCAAAACTTCTCATGAAGAGAAAATTCGAAATATTCTGATATGAAAACAGTTCCAAAACCTCTTACCTGAAAGCAGCTTCAAAATTCCCACTGAAGAAAAAATTCCAAAATGTCTCACTCAGGGAGAGTCCCAAACCATTTATAGTCAGTCTCAGAACATCTCTTGTAGACATGCAGTCCCAGAACTTTTCAAGTGGAGACAGTCCCAAGGCTTTTCAAGGGGACACATCCCAGAGCTCTCCAGGTGGAAAGAGTCCCAGAGCTTTCCATGTGGAAACAATCCTAGAGCTTTTCAAGTGGGGACAGTCCCAAAAGTGGAGGCAGTTTCTAAGCTTTTCAAGTAGAGAGTTTCCAAAACTTTTCTGTTGTGGACAATTTTTAAAGCTTTTTAAACGGAGACAACCACAAAGTTTTTCAAGTGGAGGCAGTTTCCAAGCTTTTCAAAAGGAGACAATTTCCAAAGTGAAGATAGTCTCAAAGTTTTCCAAGTGGAGATAGTTTCCAAAGCTTTTCAAGTGGAAATAGACTCAAAATCATGAAAACAGAAATTTTTCATGCAGACAGGATCCCTCAACTTCTCACTGGAACTTCTCTCGTGGTGACAGTCCCAAAACTTCCCAAATCGAGGTAGTCCTTTTATATCCCAAAACTTCACACGAGGAAGACAATCCCATGTATTACCATATATTTGGAGACAATCCCTGAACTTTGTGAGACAGTCCTCGAACTTAATGAGACAGGCCCTGAACTTTGTTGAGACAGTCCCTGAACTTTTTGAGAGTCCTTGAACTTTGTGAGACAGTCCTCGAACTTAATGAGACAGGCCCTGAACTTTGTTGACACAGTCCCTGAACTTTTTGAGAGTCCTTCAACTTTATGAGACAGTCCTCGAACTTAATGAGACAGGCCCTGAACTTTGTTGGGACAGTCCCTGAACTATTTGAGAGTCCCTGAACTTTGTGAGACAGTCTCTGAACTTTTTTTAGAGTCCCTGAACTTTGTAAGACAGCCTCTGAAGTTTGTGAGATAGTCTTGAAGTCGCTCATGCTATGACACTCCTAAAACTTCCTGTAATGGACATAGTCCCATAGCTCTCATTTCTCATGAGACTGCTTGAGTACTTATACTGTAGCGAGGGTGACAAAAACTTCTTACGGAATCACATTATCAAAATTCCGCACGTCGAGACATTCGCAAAAAAAGAAAAAATAATGTAAAAATCAAATTCAGAAAGTTCCAAAAGCTTCCTGTTAACGCAGTGGTTAAAGCCTTCAATGAGGGATCCAATAAGGTGGTGAAATTTTTGTTGATCATATATTATGCTTAAGATTTTTGATGATCCATTACAGTGTTTAAGGTTTATAATGATGATACAGCGCTTAAGACTTTAAATGAGGATCCAGGATAATGCCTAAGAGTTTTAATGAGGGTCCAGTATAGTGCTTAAGATTTTTAATGAGGATCCAATATAGTTCTTTAGATTTTTAATGAGGATCCAATGTCGTTGAAAATTCCCATGCAGAGGAAATCCTACAGGTTACTTTTGGGGAAAAGAACCCAGAGCTTCTCTCTTTCTGGGACAGATGCGAGAACTTTCATGAAGACTGGTCCAAACCCTCTCATGTTTTGAGACAATGTACGTCTTTTTCCTTTACACTGAAGTCTCCAATCACGAACAGAAGTCCACACTCCCAGAACTTCTTATGTGAAGGCTGTCCATTCCTAATGTGGATTCAATCCCAGCTTATGTGAAGGTAGTCCAATCCATATATTGTTACAATCCCAGCTTATGTGAAGGCTGTCCAATCCTTATGTCGATACAATCCCAGGGCTTCTAATGTAGAGAGAGTCCCAGAACTTCTAACTCAAAGGCATCGCCCCAAACACCTTATGTGGGGACAGTTCCCAGACTCTTCCCAGGTGACGTCCCCCCCCTCTAAACTTCCACTGCATGGACAGTCCCAAAACTTCTGATAATAATCCAGCTCCAAAACTCCTCATAATGACCTACCTCAAAAACTTCTCACGACGTATATTTGTGTACAGAGGGTCTCATTATTATTAATGGAAAGAGTCCAAAAATATTCCATGCGTAGGTAAGTTCAAAAGTTATCTTGTGGAACCAGTTTCATAATTTCTCATCAGGACACAGTCCAAAACCTTCTAAAAGTGAGACAGCATCAAAACTTCTAATGTAGGGACATGTCCCAGAACTTCTGTGGAACATGTCCTAAAATTTCTAACATTGGGACAGTCACAGAGCTTTGTATGTAGAGACAATGCAGTTGGGAAACATGGTATGTAAAACAGGCCCTTAACTTCGAAAGCGAAAAAGTCTCAAAACTTCTCATTTGGAGTAGAACTCACGAGCCATCTTTCATAGACCACCAAAATTTCTTTAATAAATCTGGTCCTGAAACTTCTTCATGGGAAGGCAGTCCTAAAAGTTTACATCAGGTAAGCTTCGTAACGTCTTTGCCCCTCGTTGGATAGCTATGGTGAGGCGCTGAAAGAGAAAGCTGGATGGTCAAAATCCCTAGTTAATTCGATGAGCTTGGAAGCCTGGGTGAAAGTGACTAAAAATGTCTTCTTTAAGACAGAGTATCTGCAGCGGGAAACAGTCACAACAAAAGAGTTATAGGGAGTTGAGATATCCCGTGAAGCGAGGAATGGAAATCCACAACTACAATCAATAAGAACCCAGTAGCATCTAATCTAGCTCAGTTTTAATAATACTTAACTTTGAGGCAATTTTGGCTCAGTATGGGCAAATTTCTGCTCACTTTAACTCAACCTCTTTCTCAATTTGACTTGAAACTAGACGTAATACGTATACTAATAACCAACACTGGCTAACCTTCGATTTAGTATATCCGTGATAGAAATTGAGTTCGCTTTCAAACGCGTTGTTTACATTATCACGACCGGAATCTGAATTAATGAGAAGACTTGTGAGAGGTTACATGCAAACACCTGTCCACGACCTCTGACCTCCGAGTACTTGCACAAATTGGAAAACTTTCTCCATTTCCCACCCCACCCTTCCCCTCACACACACACACACACACACACACACACACACTTCCCACCACACCCCACTTCCCACCCCAATTTATCAAATTAGACCAGGAAATGGTCCTAGACACAGCAGTTTCCTTGTAAAAGTGACCAAGGTAGCATAAGCGAGCGAAGAGAATGTCGAATTTCCTCCCGCAATTCAATTTAAGAGTCAGGTAGTGTCATGGTGTGTGTGGTATTTGCATGTTGTTAGCCAGCAAGGCCCCCCGGTGTTCCTTGTTTTGATGCGGACGTATGTTGCTCCATCCTGCTGTGTGTTGTTCCGACCTTGACTAGCGTTGTTCTTGGCCTTGACATGAATTGTTTTGACCTTGATGTGGGTTCTTCTGGCCTTGGTATGATTCGCTTTGACCCTGTCAAGTGTTGTTCTGGCCTTGATAGGAATTGTTCTGACCTTGATGTGGGTTGTTTTGACCTTGATATGTGTTGCTATGACCTTGATATGTGTTGCCATGACCTTGATATGTGTTGCTATGACCTTGATATGAGTTGTTTTGACCTTGTCATGAGTTATTTTGATCTTACGATTTTTTTGACCTTGACATGAGTTGTTTTGGCGTTTCTAGGGGTTGTATTGACCGTGATATGAGTTTTGACCTTGATGTGTATCATCTTCCCCCCTGATGTATGAGCGTTACAGGACCCCGCCTGCCTGAGGCGGCGTCGCGAGCGTAAAGTCACCGTCGGTGAGGATGTTATCAACTTACGACTCCAAAGGAGTCCGTCCTTCCGTGCTACTGATTGCGGCGCAGCCTTGAAGGCTTGGCGGCAGCCGCTGGGAGAAGGGATCCTGGTCGTGTACGATAATAATAGATGTAATAGTAATGATAATAGAGATAATGAGAACTCGCGAACATATTCTTAGCCAAGTGTGTATCGCTTTTACGCCAAGTCGTATGTTGTTCGGATTCTGAGGCGTGCGTTCTGTGAGAGCTTCTGCCAGATGACCGCATCGTGCGTCGCGTGTCAGTATGACATGACAGTGGGATGCGTCGCTGCGACTGTGACGTGAGGCGTTTTGAACTCAGCGTCTTTGTTTCTGGGTTCGATTCATTCTGGCTGGTTCGACACGGTTCGAAACAGGATTTCGAGCTTGCGTTCGACCCTTAGCATGCAAGGGTTTTGAACCCCGACCGGACGTTCGCTCGACTTTGATAATCTTCTGTTTTGTCCGTGTTGACCTTGATCTGGGAGGGGATAACTTGACCCTGACCTTACACTGAAGGTCAGCTGTCTTAACTGCGAAACTACGAGTGTGTTATCATCATACCGACGCTAGATGTGAATTATCTCAACGCTGAGGCTGGAAGTGTGTTATCTTGACTTTGACAGTCGAAGCGAACTATCTTGGCCTTAATTCTAGAACTAAGTTATCTTGACCTTGGTACTGCAAGTGTGTTAACTTGATCGTGACTCTGAAAGCGTTTACTGTGACCTTGACACAGGAAGCGAGCTCTTTAACCTGAACAATGGCTGCTTGTTTTCTTGACCTTGGCATTAGAAATGCGTTATCTTGACCATGGCACTGAAACTGATCTATCTTGACCTTGACACTGGAAGTGTGTGATCTTGACCTTGACACAGGAAGTATTTTATCTCGCCCATGACACTATAGCGTGTTATCTTGACCATGATACTGTCATTGTGTTATCTTGACCTTGACTCTGGAAGCGTGTTATTTCGAACATGACACTATAATTGTGTTATCTTGACCTTAACATTACCTCCTGACCCTTGTGTGTTAGCGTCTTCATCCCAGATATGTACAAAGCTGACCTGCCCCTATTAACCTGTCCTCACGGAAAGGTTGGTTTGACAAACGAGTATACTTTTTGCGTTTGACATTTCATGTTTTTGACATGGATTTGTACCTTCTGACACGTGTATTTATATATATATATATATATATATATATATATCCTACTATAAAACAAGTACACAAGTTATCAGCCAACCCCTAAGGGAGGATGAACAGCTGGGTTGACTGCGGACCGACTACCGCAACCAAGTTTCAAACCTATGTGCTCGACCGTGGGAGGGCGGCCCGCGAATGCATCACGGTCAGGAACGCTAACCGCTACACCACGGAGGGCCATGTTATCTATCTTGATCTAAATATGTATAATGTTTACATCTGTGTATATGCGTCCATTCACCTGTTTTCCTTTATATTTTTTCTTTACGCTCGTGTTGTCTTAGCCCAGGTGTGTGTGTTATTTTGACACTTTCAGTTTATCTTCCTTGTGTGCGTGTGTGTGTGTGTGTGTGTGTGTGTGTGTGTTGTGTGTGAGTGTGAAGATAACCTGGACACATTTCCATACGTTCCCCTCGCCCCAGCCTCTGATGTCTTGGCCAGGACGGATGTTGTCTTAATCTGCACACACATTATCATATTTACTTTTCTGTTGTTTGTGTAACCTTTGTGTACTGTCTTGGCTGAATTGATGCCGTGTTAAGCCTTGGTGTCTGCCATGTTGAGCCTTGGCGTCTGCCGTGTTAAGCCTTGACGTCTGCTATGTTAAGCCTTTGCGTCTGCCATGTTAAGCCTTGGCGTCTGCCATGTTGAGCCTTGGTGTCTGCCGTGTTAAGCCTTGGCGTCTGCTATGTTAAGCCTTGGCGTCTGCCATGTTGAGCCTTGGCGTCTGCTATGTCAAGCCTTGGCGTCTGCCATGTTGAGCCTTAGCGTCTGCCGTGTTAAGTCTTGGCGTCTGCCTTGTTAAGCCTTGGCATCTGCCGTGTTAAGTTTTAGCGTCTGCCACGTTGAGCCTTGGCGTCTGCCGTGTTAAGCCTTGGCGTCTGCCATGTTCAGCCTTGGCGTCTGCCATGTTCAGCTCGCCTTTAATCGCCCTTAGCTTTGTGTCGTTTCTCTTACCCAAGTGTGTATTGGCTGTGTATTAGCATCACATGGGTGCACCATGGTCATTATCACCACTGACCTCATCAGAAGCACCACTATTATCACCTCCAGTTCGACCACTAACTGTACTGTCACTACTAAACACCGTCACCACCTTAGCCACTACCACCACAACCACTATCACCATCATTATCACCATCATAACTACTACCATAACTACAACCATTACACAACCACTACCACCAACATTATCACTATCACAACCACTACCACCACTACTACCACCTTCACACTACCACCACAACCACTACCACCACTACTACCGCCACCACTCTACCACCACAACAATCACCATCATACTACCACCACCACTCTACCGCCACAACCACTACCACCACTACTACCACCATCACACTTCCACCACAACCACTACCACTACTACTACCACCACCACACTACTACCACAACCACTACCACCATCACACTACCACCACAATCACCATCATACTACCACCACCACTCAACCACCACAACCAATACCACCACAGCCTCTACCACCACCACCACACTACCAACACAACCACTACCCCCCCCCCCCACCACCACTTCTCCCTCATTACTATACAGCCTGAGACAACAGGAGGCGGGCGCGACCAACCTCGCCCACACCACAAGGCCTTCACCAACACCAGCGCCTCGCGTCTCCAACAACAACAACTACAGACTATTGTAGTCATTTCAGATAAACTCTTCTTCTCCATCTTATTTCAGCAGGGGTGGCCAAGCCATTGCCCGTGGGCCACATGCGGCCCGCCAAGCAAATTGATCGGATCTCGAGTGCCTGGCATTATTATTATAAGTGTGGACCTTAAGTAAATGTAATTCAAAGTGATGTGCATATACTTAACGAAAGAACACACACACACACACGCACACACACACATATAAAAAAAAAATGGCTCATTTGCGTAAAGATTTGGCCACCCCTGACTTTCTACATTACGGATTCCTCACCAGATGAATGAGTTATCGTGTATGAAATGCGGTGCTACCGGACTCCGCCTGCATGTGGTTACACCGCGAGAGAGAGGTTGCCTCTGGCGAGGCTGTGTCGCTGGAAGGAGGAGTCCGTCACTTCCCTGCTACTGTGTGAGGCTTATAAAAGGCATCATGGGACTGGAAAACGGTTGATAATGATAGGAATAAAGACAATACTGATAATGACAGTGATTGTAAATAATACTGTTGATATTGATAGTAGTGAGAATGATAATTAGAGCAATTATGATGAAGATGAAAATGATAATATTCATGATAATGATAATAATAATAATGATAATGATGATAATATCTTCCCTCCACAACCCACAGTCTACCCTCCACTACCCACAACCTACCCTTCACTACCCATCCTTCACTACCCAGAAAAGCCAATCATAGTTCCTCCTCTACCCGCCATCTATTCCTCGCTCTCCAGCGTCTATCCACACTTAAGATCTCTCCGCAGCGCCTATCCATCTACCCTCCACTACGTACCATCTATTCTCTCTCCTCCTTATCACCCATCCATTATCACTCACTGTCCCTCCTGCATCCACTGTCCACGATAAGGAGACAGAGAAAGACGGGAATAGGTGGGCTGGAAATCGTCCCCTCTTGTAATATAACTATAGCAAAGCAAGGACAGAGGACAGAACTGATATAGAATTTTTACGTCAGTGGACGGAAAGGAGTACAGTCAAGTAGATTCTCTTTTCAAAGGACTTCAATATTTCCCTGCTACTTAAAGTAGCGCAGCCTCGAAGCTTCGGCTTCTCCATGTGAAGGGAGTCCTGGAGGGGGGTTCTTTATAGGTGTTACCGGACTCCACCCGCATGAGGTTACACAGCGAGTGCAAAAGTCAGCTTTGGCGAAGGCTTAATCAAGGGAAGTAAGACGGTCTCGTCCAAATAAATTCTCAAGCCAATGGAGCTCACATTTCCCTGCTACTGGAAGTAGCGCACCACTGGGCCGCAGGAGCCTCTAGAAAGAGGTCTTGGAGTAATTATATATAATGAATATGTAGTCGTCCAATCTATCCACTTTCCATAGACCATATCACTCCATCCCTCCATCCATCTACCTATCCACCACGACCAGTAGCACTTCCAGACCCCCCTTATCGCCTGGTCTAACCCCACGCGTCTCCCTCCCTCCCTCCCCGCCCCAGACGACTCTCTCCCCAACTGCCTTCCCCTCCTCCCCAGCCTGGGAGGGGGGAGTGGCACAGCGGTCAGCGGGCGGGCGGTCGCTCGCTCTCCCCCCCTCAGGACTGTGAGAATTAGTGACTCCTCCCACGACCCCCGCGGGTAAAGTTCAGCCCCGCCCACCGCGCACCGCAGACCTAACCCCCGGTTTGCGCGACCTTCCCAAACCCCCAGCATTTATCGCACGCCCTTCCACTACCCGCCATCCCAGTGGGGGATAGGGAAGGACGCGATTTCCTGCCACCGGCTCTACCTCCAGGTGATGAGGGGCGATGGGGGATTTGGGGGTTAGGAGGAGCGTAAAGGGGGGGCCCCCGTCGTGTTACTGAGGTTCGGCCCGTCTTGGAGCCCTGGATGGCTCGCGTACGCTCTCGGCATGTTAATCGAAGAGCGAGCCTTCAGACCATATTACTTCTGTTCCGTTTGACCCAGTATCAGCGTCCCTCCACGCTAATCCCTCTTCAGCGTGGGCTTGTAAGGGCACATCCTCCCTCGCTCTGCCCCCCTAGGGCATACTCGCGTCGCAGCAGGACGGAGGCAGGGCTGCTGCTTTGGCTGGTTGGAAGGACGGAGTGACGGAAGCAGATCTGGCCGGCCGGACGGACGGACGGAAGGAGTGACGGAAGCAGGACTGGCCAGACGGAAGGAGTGACGGAGGTAGGACTGGCCGGACGGACGGACGGAGTGACGGTCGGAGGCAGGACTGGCCGGCCGGACGGACGGAGTGACGGAGGACTGGCCGGCCGGCCGAGGGAACCAGTAGCCGGCGTGAAGGCCTGTGCGCGAGTGCTGGGAGGGGAGGGGAGGGAAGGGGGAGAGGGTAGGGGAGCAGCAGCAACATTCCTGGGTAATGTTTATGGACACTGGGTTACTGTAATGACCCTAGTCTGAACGTCTGCCTTAATGTTCCACCGGGGGGGGGGGGGGTACCAGGCCCCTGGATCGGGGGGGGGGAGC
>JAYMFT010233692.1:0-11154 GCA_038088735.1 Panulirus argus
CCCCCCCCCCCCCCCACACCGCTCCCTCTCTCTCTCTCTCTCTCCCCCTACCTCCACGCCTCCCGGAGTTGAGGGGTGTGTGTGTGGGGGGGTGGGGAAGTTGATGTTGAGCGGGGTGGGTGGGTAGGGGGCGGTGAGCCTGGAGGGGTTGTGGGACCCCAAGCACAGCCCGCCCGCCTGCCTCCGGCACATGACTCGTCGCTGGATATGGAATGTTGGAGATAAGTGAACTTAACCTTGGCTCGCTGTTGTTTATGGCGCCTCTATACCCTGGTGTACGTGCTCTCACACACACACACACACACACACACACACACACACACACACACACACGCACACACACATACACGCACACACACCTGACTTTGGCTGAGGTACGCGCGTGTGTGTGTGTGTGTGTGTGTGTACACACACTGGAGTAAAGACACGGTATACATGTATATAAGGTTGAGAGACGGGGCAACACGAGTGTAACACTCGCCCCGTAACACACTGATGGTAGTCACACAGGCATATCACATCATACATAAGGCCAGAACTAAAATATGCTTCTCAGGTTTGGCTACCCCATCTAGGGAAGCACAAAGAGCTAAGAGAAAAGGCCCAGAGAAGGGCAACGAAGATGGCACCTGAATTACGAAGGTTGCGTTACTGGGAAACCCTAGAGGTCTTTTTGCCCTCTTTGGAAGAGAGAAGAGTGAGGGGCGACATGATCACAACCTTTAAGTTTCCAAACCAGTCTGACGACGGCCATAGTGAGCAGTATTTTGAGAGATGAGATGAGAGGAGAGCCGGAAGCCATAACATAAAATTGATTAAGAAACGTGTCAAGAAATGTATAGAAATACTTTTACAGTACAAGAGTTGGTAGATGATTGATAATATTTTGTGAATGTCGATAACATATAGAAATTTGAATATGTATATGATAGCTGAGAAAGGTCAGATGAGGCTTACGAGTGTAGACCCCCCTCCCGTAATGTACAAAGTAATAATTACGGTTACTTACACACACACACACACACACACAGACAAAGATATATATGAGAGCAAACCTCCCCAGGTTGGGGCTCGATCTCATGTCCGCTGGACGGGAAATAAGAGATGCTCCCCCTGGGCCAAGAATTCAAAGGGGTAGAGAAGCCAATTTGACTGCATCAGTCAAATACCCGTTCGTCCTGAAAGCCTTCGTCGGTCTGAATGGGCTAGTTCCCCACGTCCACCGATTCATCGTCACAAAGGCAGCCTTCCAAACGCTTGGGGGCGGGTGTTGTACAGCTGCCGTAACCATGTTTTGTAGAGACGGTCGTTCCACATCTACGCGGGATTCTCTTCGTCCCGTATGGAGCACTGGTGGATCTTCCTCCACCTTCTTCGTTAGAGTACAGACAAGATTCTTCCGTCTCATCAATTCTCCAGGCATTACCTCTGTCCGACCATCTCTTTCTGTTCGTCGCGATGTTGCTGCTCTCTCTCTCCCCCACGATTCTACAGGTATCATTTCCACGACTGCTCCGTAAACTGCCTGCGTGTTCCGTTCCTGCCACCAATACCTGGACCCGCAGCACGCGTCTGGTTCACGCTTCCCATAGTTTCTGTGCAGAGATTGGCCACATGAAGATTAACCGTTATAATACCTCTTTCTTTCCCAGGGCAGCAAAACCATGAGATTATCTTCCTTCCTTCGTCTTCCCCCGTTCATACAGCCTTCCTGTCTTCATAAGTCAGGTCTACACACGCCTTAAGGAGCTCTGGTTAATTTCTTCATTCTTTTTCTCATACCCTAATTTCTTCTCAATCTGTGCCACATCGGACTCATAAATAAAATAATATATACGCATATATTAGTGAGAGGAAGAGCCGTATTGTTGATGCCGGAGATTTGACTCGCTCGCCTCCTCCTCCACTCTGGGGGATTGCTGACCATCTATTCACTCCACAAACGAAGCGATGCAGCCAGAAATTTGAATACCTAATGCGAATTGAAGATTGCTTTCAGCGGAGCACCTGCATGTGGCTGGCTGGGGCGCCTGCACGTGGCTGGCTGCATCACCTGCACGTGACTGGGCTGGATCACCCGCACGTGACTGGCTGGATCACCTGCACGTTGCTGGCTGGAGCACCTGCACGTGACTGGGCTGGAGCACCTGCACGTGGCAGGCCGGATCACCTGCAACGTGACACCTGAACCATTACACAGGTTTCGCCTGAGCAGTGAGGGCAAGTGTGTCAACATGGAACCTGCACGACCTTAAAATCTACTTATAATTCACTTCAAAAAAAGAGACTCGAACTTTAGAAGCACTGCATCAGGCTCTGTAACCCTGAAGCGCGCAATACATAACCAGACGAACGAGATGGGAAGGATGAAATATTCTGAATCACTTCATTTCGTTTCCCCACATGATTCACGCTGATGTTCTCCCCGCCCATTATCGTCCCCCCGCCCACGGGCCCCACGCTGGGAGCATCCCTGCCCATTCCCAGGTAATCTAGTGGGAATGTTGTAGATCTATCTCTCTCTCTCTCTCCCTTACCCCTATCCCTCCCACACCGGCCATCACTGTAAATCTTCTGACGTAACGTTACGGCAGGTCATCCCGAGAGCTTGAGGAAGGGGAGGTCATACCCACGGCGAATAGGGATCACCCTCAGTGAAACCTACAAGCAGGGCTGAGGTCAGGGGTCACGAGGCAGGTAATTATATGGCCAGGGGCTTCCCTGAGTCAGCGTCTGTAAGGAAGCCTCGCTGGGATAGGAGCGCCCCAGCCGTCCTGCTGTTTCTGACGAAGGTAAGAGGATTACCGTACTGAGGGGCAGGGATCTATATTCAGGCCGGGAGCACCTCACTGAGGGCGGGGAGACCTATCTCAAATGGGAGGTACCGCGGTGTGAATGGGGGTAACGTGACCTCTGCCGCATGGAGGGGGGAGGTAAATCCTTACGAGGGGGTAACACAGGTTCTGTCGAGAGAGAGAGAGAGAGAAAGAGGCGTTCCTGTATTATTACTTATCTATCAACGCGGGGAGGGAGTTTTATACACTCGTCGGGTCACGTCTCTAATCCCTCTTCCCCTTCCCCCACTACCAGTTTTCCTTTTATATATTTCTTCTTAATTTCCCAATGGTCTTCGCGCTGACTTGTAGTTGCTTAATTTCTGTCGCAGGAGAACAGTTTCTTCACGCCCCTCCCTAAACTCCTCTTGCCCATCTGCCTGATCAACTCCCAAGGCGGACCTCTCCTTGCCTCGTTCCCACTCGCGCCCTCCAGTACCAGATTCTCTCGTAGTATCAAAGAATTCTTAGATGGCAGAGTTGTCGCGCCCATCTAGAAATTCATACGTCGATGTTAAGTCTCCCTTCATCCCACCTCCTAGCTATTACACCCGTCATAATTCTTCTTCCTTCCACTGTGGTCAGACGGAGAGTTTCCCCTCTCCTCTCTGAACAACTCATCCTAAATCATTCTTGGTGCCATTCTTGTTCTATTTCTTTGGGCCCTTTTCCTGCGATTATGAGTGGCTCCTCAAGTGAGGAGGACAGACTGTTGCTGCATATTCCAGCTTGAGGCGAACGTACGTACGTACACCTCACCGTCCATAAAATTTGAGGGCCATTTTGACAGTGACTGCATTGTAGTCTGCCTCCCTCGCGATCCCTCTCACATGCTCCTCTGGTGACGAGATCGGTATGATGTCAACTCACTGGTCCCTCTCACAGCACCACTCTTGCAATTCACTCCCCTCAATGTGGTACGTCAGCGTCTGGTGTGTTTAAACTCCTTCCTGTCTTCATTACTTTATATTTCCCAGGGATATATTATCACAAGCCCAATCCTTCCATTCTCCAACACCCACCCATCTCCAACACCACTCCATCTCCAACGTCTCCGCTCTCGCCATCGCCCCCAACAACCCCTCCTCCTTCCGTCTCTCCTCCTCAGCCACACGTCCCGCTTCTTCTCGTAAGCTCGCTCCATAATTAATCAGACTCCGGCGAGCATTATGGAAATAATCCCAGAAGTCGTGACGGGAGGCGATTATCCTAGCATGGGAACTAATTACTAGCAGGAGCACTAATTACTACCGGGGGGGGGGGCACTAATTACCGGCAGAGGAGGGAGCCTTGTCGGCAACGTGACCCCTGCATGACTGCCTGCCGTGGCCGGTAACATCGGTATAGCACCAAAAGTTCCCCCAAGGTCGAGCGATGTACGGGAACACTCGGACCCTCGCGGCCGGCAGCAATACAACAGGCGCCGCAGCGCGCTTCCACGGCGTGTGCCCCCATACTTGCCTTCAAGCTCTTAAGGTGTGTGTGGGAGGGAACCTCATTATGTCGAGCGTCTGGATCTTACCAGGTTATCATGGAACACACGGGGATGACCGGATTGAGTCAAGTTATCTTGGCTACTTCATAACATGCGATTACATAAAGCTAATCACACATCAGCGTATGGCAGCGGGTACATATGTTATGCACAAATGCTCGTAATATCTTCACAGGTACAGATGCGCCTAAGCCAGGCCTTCACGCTCAAGCGTCATGTCATTCTGCTTAAGGGTCTAAGTGCAGTGTAATCACGGGACACACTGACACACTTTGCCGCTAATTGCTCAACGCTATAACGGCCACTCGTCCTCACGCATCACACTAACTGACTCTGGGAGTCTGTATACACATGGTAACGGGATACTGTATACTAGCCTCGAGTTCGAGACGGTCCGGATCAAGGTTCAGAATCTGTGCTTGAGTCGCGAGGGCGTTCAGCGGTGCACCAAAGTCCTGTGAAGCCCCGAACATTGGCTTCGAGCCGCCTGGATTAATCCTGAGCCTCACAGAGAAGGACACATTTCCATAAACCTAAAGTTGCACACTCGCCGAGACAATGCAATGCAATACTGAATAAAGCTACGAATATTGCATTACTATCAATAATTAAATCTTCGCCCGCCGCCACATTTCAACCGCTCACACCAGCCATTCATAAACGAAGCTTCATGCAATCCCTTTCTTCGCGTCGGCTGAATGGGATCTCAACACGCCCTTTCAGCCAGAGAACTCGGCTCCTGGTGCTCACTTGACACACTGACACACACACATGCACCTCAGGGGCGTCTCATCTCGCCTTTGAGCAGCTCAAGAGACGCAACAGTTGGCCTGTGCTCGAGTCTGGCCCCTGGAAGGGACTCTTAAACTCCACGTCTTGGTTTTATGACTTTGGGTTACACCAGAATGGTAAAATGGCAGCTCGTGACAGACGTCCTTTCACAAACCGCTCTAGATACAGTTACCGTTCCCAACTATAGAGAACTCTTCTGTAGCTGCCACATTCATCGGTACAGCATTAGGTAGAAGAGCATTCATCACTCCGACCTTAACTTTACAGCATTCGTCAACACGACATTAAGCAAGAAAACACTCATTTGTACAGCATTCATTAGCACTGCAAACAAATATAAAGTTAGTTCTCTTAATTTGCGTCTCTCTCTCTCTCCCCCCACCTTAACTGGATCACCGCACCCCTGCCAGCTGACTAAGGTTTGCCATTAGCTCCCCAGTCGTTTCCCCCTGGGTGACCCTCGTCTCCCTCCATCAGCATGCAGTGTTCAGTTAATTTCATTTTGTTCTCAAGTAATTACTCTTAACTCCTTCTCGTCACTTTCATTCCGCTTGCATTTCTAATCCTTGTAGGCGTTCAAATATCCTGAAAAGGATATATATATATATATATATATATATATATATATATATATAAGTATACAGACTTTGTTTTTTCAATGAGAACAGAGGAACAGCTTCACTCCTTCCAATACAGTACACAGGAAGTGGAACTTCACACCGGTGAAAGTCTCCACCATTAGATGTTTTCTTGCCATCTCCTCCTCCCGTGCCAAGTCTTCGTGTTATCTCGTTTTTTGGGGCAACACCGACAATGGCGTCACGCTTCTACGGGGCAGGGGTTACAGGGAGAAAGAGAGAGAATGAAACAGACGTCTTCTAATTTTCTTAAGAGTTTGTTGATCGGTTTGTCCAGTGCGCTTTAGTAAAATTCCTGCAACCTTTGGCCGATCTCAGCCAAACTTGGGGGGGGGGGGGAACACGCCTGGCAGCGCTGCACCGCTCCGCTCGGCCGCCTCCGGTGATCTCGCTGCCAACTGTCTGGGTGAACATGTCGTACGCTTGTATTATCTCTTTTCTTTTCTTCCTTCGACACCGTGGTTCACCGAGTCACCATTTTCTGCAACACCGCGCGATGCTCCTGCACTTTCTGACCAACACATTCTTTTTTATACTTTCTGGATATTCTCTGCAACTCACACCAGGCAGTTCGGAATGCATTGTTTGCTCTCAGATATCTTATCTTCCTGAAACTTGGTGGTCAGCTGACGTAATTAACCAAATCAGTTTCTCCATCATCAATTCATTCCTGTTACCAGTCAGTCCTCTCCACAATCAGTTCCTTCCTGCCAAACTTTCTCCTAAACGGCTTAACTTTTCCTCTCTTCAACCCTCTCGAACGGTGCCGTAATCTCTCCGGCCAAAGTCAGTGCTAAATTGGTTTGCCTCTTGAGTCTCACCTCGCCCGGCCTGCACAGTCTTGTGTCAACCATTTACAGGTTTGCTTTGGGAGGGTAATCTTGCCGGCGCATTGTGGCGCTAGATTGAATCCCCGGCGGCTATAACCCGCCAACCGGGCTGCCTACGGCTAGCCATCATGCCAAGTAATCAAGTGATTCCGCCAGCTGCCTCTCCTCCACTGAAGGCATCAACAAGTCCGCGACGTGAGATATCAAACGCCATCAAAATTAATCTGTCTTGTACTCTCACGGTTCCATATGTATATATTCTTTTTTCCTTTTCCCCCGTAGTAAAACTATCATGAAGTAAACATCTGCACTAAAATTCATCTCCCAGGAAAGGCTTAAGCGGTGGCTGCCTCCAGTTTAATGCGGAAAAAATTGGCTCGAATAGCGGCACTGGGATCTGTTACACAAGCCTTTCTTAAAAGGAGAGAGAGAGAGAGAGAGAGAGGTGTGGCCCGTCAGGAGACGGAGGACGTGAGCGACGCTTCGTCGGGTGCTGATGGCGTATAAGTGAGCCTGGCCGCTGCCGGAGTCGCGACCCCTCGGGCAGGACCTCGGACCGATCGCTACCACACACGGGCAGGCAGGAAGATCCTTCGGCAATCGGGCCTGGTTGTCCCTCCCCTCCTGACGGCCCGGGCCGCCCGTCGCTCCCGGAGATTCATGATGCCATTCAGCGGGCCAGCCGGATCATCCGTCACCGTCATAGACGTTCTAAAATCGAAGCGTCGTCGTTAGGGAGGAGGCGTCCGTCCGCCGCGTCACGGTCCTTCTCAAGGGGGACCAGTGTGACGGATGGTGGACATCCTGATGCCATTGTCCGAGGCCTCATCATGTATAGCCAGTGAGTTGCGTCACACACAAACGATCAAGGCTGAGGCAGAGGACCACAGCAGACCCTCCTGTAGGACCCCCCCCCCTCAGGCCAGGACCCTCAACATTACAGGGGAGGGGAGTCCCCCTTCTGCATGTACCCCTCAAGCGAGTACCCTCAGCATTAGGGGAATGGGTCCTGATGCAGGTTCCCCTCAGGGAAAGACCCATCATTGCTGCGGGTCCTCTTGTAGTTTCCCCTTCAGGCAAGGACCCACAGCAATGGTGGGTGGATCGGGCGTTGCGTCCACCACGCCGACTCCAGCTGCGCCTCCACCGTGTCCGGGGGCAGTGGGGGTAATTGGGCAGGACGTAAGCTGGTTATGGAACACTGGCTCCTGGTACAATACAGCTGCGCGCCCCACGGACCAAACTGCCAGTCTCCTGAGGCTCTGAGGATAGAACTCTGTCCCTGAAACGTGGATATAAGGCTCTGTTCCGCGATCCCAGCGGCCACACAGGGTACGCTTGGAACACAAGAGAGTGGGAATAGTTTTTCAGAAGAGCGTGTGCGTCAGTTCGTGACACCTGAGTAGCAACGCTGCCTATACCGGGAGGTCATGACCCGAGGGAAACACAAGGGTTCTGGTGCGTTCGTGGCGCCGTTATTTTTCGTCTCTTCAGAGGATTTTAGAGCAATGTCTTAGCCAGTCTATGTGAAGACTCTGCAGCGACTTTCAACAAAGCAACGTCCACCTCTGTATGTTTCAGTGAAGGTGCTTCACCTCCCGCAGGTTGTATTCGTGTTTGCTTTTCATTGCGAGAGGGAGTGGCAATTTTCCGACGGTGCTGGAGCAATTAGAGCGCCGGAGGTCAGGCACGCGCCATAACTTTATCCCGAGTGTTATAACTGACTCCAGCAGTCCTGGGCTGGCAAAGTTTGTAGCGTAGGCGACCAGTTCATTGTCTGGGAGGAAGAGGAGGAGGAGGAAGGCGAAGAGGAGGAGCTGCAGCAGGAGGATATAACATATGAAAGAGGAGATGGTACTTCGAGGTAGGAGAATATCAATAGAATATGAAAAAGAGAGAGAAGGGAAAAGGGATGATGATAACAGTAAAGGAAATAATAACAAAACATTAATGATACTTAAACTAAAGTAATAATAACAATGATGTTTTGCTCTTCCATAGCGAGTTCATCTTTATGAAAAGGGTCAGGTTGAGGCGCAAATGAACCCATGTGTCCTTTAGGGATACATCAGATACCTGTATCCAGCTGTGGACACACGAACACTTCACATAACACCGTACTGTATTCATCTACTCATAGGTGCCCCAAACTCCTTTTCTTAGGGAAGGGTCCTGGTGTCACCCATGACCTTTTTCCAGGAGTCCCTCCATATCTAAGGCTGCGCTACTTCTAGTAGCAGGGACATTACCTTTACAAATGCGTCTCAGTACTGTACACAGACAGACACGTGAGTACTACATGTATGTGGCACAATGAATATGAATGTTTAAAGCACCAACATCGTCCTTGCATTCCCGATCCTCAGGTAATGACTATAAACACGCTCGGCTTGTCACTTGTGGACAGATAATCTGGAGGGCCACTTAAGTGGGTGTCCCGCCGGCCACTGAAGCATACACTGAGTGGGGAGGATAATGGTCGGGTTGATGGAACCCTCCCACACACGCTGTCAACCTGGCGGTGTTTACCGTCTGCCTACCACACTCTGTGGGTGACGGAGGATGTGAAGGAGGGGGGGAGGGTGTTGTTGAGTGGTTCCTCATCCTGGAAATCCAAGTGTTGGCAACATACACGGGGTTAGGACGGGGGAGGTAAGAGCTGGTGGAGATAGCTGCCGGGGTTGAGCTGGAGGTGCAAGTTATGGTGGAGGTACAAGTGCTGTGAATAAACGAATGTTGTGGTGGAGACGCAAATGTCGTGGGGGGGGGGTTAAATTTGTTGTGTTAGTGATACAAGTGCAGAAACAGGTGTTGTGGTGGAGACATAAATAAGTATTATGGTGGAGATACAGGTGTTATAGTGATACATAAAAGCATTATGCTGGAAGGTACAAGTGTTGTGGTGAAGACATAGCTCTTCACTGTAGAAACTGACTGCCAAGCGTACGATTGTAGGCTCCAAGACCTGGCTGAGGCTTCAGGATCTAGACGAAGGCTTCAAAATGCGGCTAGAGGCTTTAGGAACTGAGTGGAGGCTTGAGGAATTAGCTGGTGGCTTCGGGACCTGGCTGGAAGCTGCAGAAAACGCTTGGAAGCTCAAAGACCCGGCTTGAGGTTCCAGGACCCGACTGAAGGCTCCAGAACCCAGCTTGAGGCCCCGGTACGCGGCTGAAGACACCAGGACAAGGAGCTGGCTGCAGACTCAGCATACGCTTTGTAGGTTCCAGTTTCCGGATGGAGATTCCAGGACCCCTTTGGAAGCCTTAGGACCCGCTTTCCAGTAGATTCGAGCCGTAGGAAGCAGGTTCTGTACCAAGGGAGACTAGTGGGGTGGGGTAGGGTGGTGAGACACAACATCCGGCTACTTCCTCCCGAGCGTGAGTGTGTTTCAGCCATGCACCCCTCAGCCACATGTCTTAACAAGACTTTCCAGCCATGCAAGAGTGGTTTACGGTCTCCTGGACCCAGGAACTGTTCCATATACTTTATGAACACCGACGGTTCTGGCATGATCGCGTCCTTCGCCCCGGGGTGCCTTTGCAACAGCCTCTCACTCGCTCCTGCTGGAGGGGCTTCGTCAGCCCCTCCAGCAGGAGACGTCGACCCTAGACATGCCACCTTCTGCAGTGTGTGTGTGTGTGTGTGTGTGTGTGTGTGTTATGCAGATTTGTTCTGCACGCTCCTCCCACCCCATGACGTCAGGGGCCGGGGCTCCTCCCACTTCATGACGTCATGGGTTTGGCTCTTCCCCCCTTTTTTTATGGCGTCAGAGAGCAAGCTCCGCCCCCTTCACGGGAACCACACCAGCTGAGGCAGTAATGGGGGGGAAGGCTGAATTGTTTCGTTCCTGGTCTGTTACTGTCAGCCGAGGAACAAGGAACGTTCCCGGGCTGTTACTACCGGTTGAGGAACATGGACCGTTCTTGGGTTCTTACTGCCAAACGAGGAACGTGGAACGTTCTCGTGCTGTTACTGTCAGACAGGGAACGCGGAACTGGGCTTCACTGTCTACTACAAGACTTACAGGTTAAAGTGTTACAGAGGTACCATTATGCCCCAAAGTCGTACCGTCGTACCCAAGGGTCGTACCGTCGTGCTCAAGGGTCGTACCGCCGTGCGGCACGTTTATCGACAAATACAGGAAAGGAAAACTGGAAGCTTCTTAAATGTTCTAATTACTCTGATAGGGTCATTATACCCATCATTAACAGCGAGCCATACTTTTAATGATGTAAAAAAAGTTACTTAAAAGTAATTAGTAGAGAATGATGGGAAATGTAAAGTACTCGAGGTCATTACATTGGTCGGTAAACAACTGGATCTTTTATATATAATGTAAACAGAAACCCAGGATGGTCATTCAAAAGCCCGTACTCTAGCCGTTGCATACTTCAGCTTTCTATCCACTGCAACTAGAAACCACTACAGAAACCACGACAATTAGAACCTTAGCTAGAAAATGAGAATTTTACCGTTATTCTTCTTTTAATTAAAAGAGAGAGAGAGAGAGAGAGAGAGAGAGAGAGAGAGAGAGAGAGAGAGAGAGAGAGAGAGAGAGAGAGAGA
>JAYMFT010233703.1:0-11153 GCA_038088735.1 Panulirus argus
ATACGTTCCATATGTCCAAACCATTTCAACACACCCTCTTCTGCTCTCTCAACCATACTCTTTTTATTACCACACATATCTCTTACCCTTACATTACTTACTTGATCAAAACATCTCAGATCACATACTTTCCTTAAACATTTCATTTCCAACACATCCACCCTCCTCCGTACAACCCTACCTATCACCCATGCCTCGTAACCATATAATATTGTTGGAACTACTATTCCTTCAAACATACCCATTTTTGGTCTCTGAGATAATGTTCTCTTTTTCCACGCATTCTTCATTGCTCCGAGAACCTTCGCCCCCTCCCTCATCCTATGACTCACTTTCCCTTTCATGGTTCCATTTGTTGCCAAGTCCACTCCCAGATATCTAAAACACTTCACTTCCTCCATTAAAACTTACATCCCAACCAACTTGTCCCTCAACCCTGCTGAACCTAATAAACTTACTTTTATTTACATTTACTCCTAAATTTCTCCTTTCACACACCCTTCCAAACTCAGTTACCAACTTCTGCAGTTTCTCACTTGAATCAGCCACCAGTGCTGTATCATCAGCAAATAACTGACTCACTTTCCAGGCCCTCTCATCCCCAAGACAGCATACTTACCCCTCTCTCCAAAACTCATGCATTTACCTCCCTCATCAAACCATCCAAAAACAAATTAAAAAATTATGGCAACATTACACACCTTACCATAGACTAAACTTCACTGTAAACCAAGCACTCTCCTCTCTTACTACTCGTATACATGCCTTACACCCTTGATAAAAACTTTACATGTGATAAAAACTTTACATGAGTCAGTCTCATATTTTCCCACACCACTATTGCCTTGCCTAATAACACAACTCTTACTGTAATCTTCAAATGCATAAGAATCATAAATCAAAATCACTGTTTTTAAAACTTATTTTGATGTAAAGCTAAACTGGTAATCTACCAAATACTCCACTATTTATGTATGTTTACCAAATTGTCCATGAAAATTATTACATATTTATTTCTTTTTCCCTCCTTAATGATCCAGAACAATTAATCAAATACACTACTCAAGTTCCAAACCATCACAATCCCTCTTCCAAAACACTTGACCTCTTTTTTTTTTATTACCTCCCACTATTCATAAACCAATTCTGCCACCTTAGGGTCCTCTGACCACAATCTCATTTCTGTTAATTATTACTGGGCATGTACATACACTATCCTCCCTTTGAAATGCCAACTTTGCCATTTTGGGACAGCTCAAATGTTGTCCCTGTTTAACTTCATTTTTACTTTCCCTGGGATGGGTACCACTTTTCTAGATGGGATGCCTAAGATGAACATATAGCAAAAGTTATCTATGCAGGATAGGAGTCCTAGATCCCATCTTAAACTTTTTCCCCCTAATTGTGGTTTAATTACTTCTGCTCTTATGCCTGTTGCATCAGGGATGGTGTGTGTCAGACCATAAAACTCTTCCCTTCCCATGACACCCACTCCACTTTCATTTCTGCTTGCAATTCCTGTAAAGCTGCTCTGTGCAAACTCAAGCACACTTTCACAAAATGAAAGTGTGCTTAATTGACTTCCTTTAATGACAAATCATTTTGGTCTTTAATAAATATCATAAAAAATTTCTGTGATTCAAACGTTTCCTCTTTTCTTCCAACCTGATCAGTCTATTAGTAACTTCTAACAATAAAGCCACTCTTATTGGTATCTTATCTTATTTTACTCAAATTCAACTTTGATGATTATATATCTAATCCTTTGCCCCCCCTTTCCTCACACTGAACATATGTCATCTCCTAAATTCTCCTAGTTCAGAATCTCCTGTGTACTCTCCTAGCTCCAGGTGGACAAGGCTTACTGCTCAGGTGGCATAACCCTACTAGTTCTAAGGGAGTGTGCCTCTGAGCTAGACCAATCCTTGCTTGCTTATTTTGCCTCTGTGTAAAACCCCAGAGTTTTCCTTCTGCTTGGAAGCATGCCTTGGTGTAGCCCATCCCTAAAAACAGGAGACTGCTCTAATAACTTCAACAATCACCCCATTGCTCTCACCTCTGCTATCTCCAAAGTATTTGAAACTCTCTTGAACTCTCACTTTCTCAAACACTTAGATTCCATTCTTTCAAATCATCAGTATGGATTTTCCTGTGTTAAAATGTATTAGTGATCTCTCCCATGTGACTCATCTCTGGTCATGTGCGAGAAGCGCTGTGCGACACATGAAATGTGCAGGGAATAAATACATTTCAATAGCAAATATAAATAAATATATTGAAGTACTCTGTATACACAAGTCAATGACTGAAGCATACTTTCCAAGGTCTACAGTCCTTGATAAAGAACTTGAATAGGATCCTACTGGAGAGAAACTAAATAATCTACATTAAACAAAATTAAAGAGATTTTGCTGTGTTGAATCTACTGGTGATCTCCTCTCCTATGTGACACCTTTGGTTAGGTGTGGGGAATGCTATGCCCACACATGAAGTGTTCAGGGGATAAGGAAGGTAGCAAAAGATTCAGGTTAGGGAGAGGAATGGGCTAGGATCACCAATGGCATGCTGCAGGGTTCAATTTGAGTCCCTTTTGCTCTTCTTTGTATATGTCAGAAACTTGCTTGATGGACTGGATCCTTACCTGAACATGAGGTCATACAAGAAGTAAGGAAAAATGAAGTAGATTACTTCATTTGATGAGGAGTCCTTGATAAATTTCATAGTTGGTCTGCAACTGTTTGATGAAATTCATCAAAATGCATAGTAATAAGGATGAAACATTGAAAGAAGGCCTCAGTTTGATAATTACCTTATTGGAAATAAGTAGTGGTCTTTATGTAAGAGATCCAGAAGATAACACTTTGCTTAACCTGTTGTCACAACTCCACATTAGAACTGTTAAGGATACAAACTTTCTAGTGGCAAACAGAAATGTTTGGTATGCAGGTCAGAACATAGAACAAAACTTAATTATGCTTCTCAAGTCAGGTCCTGCATCTAAAACATGAGCTCAGGTTTCTGTGTATTGTGTAGTACTGATGCTGTGCATACCATGCTGCCTCCTGCATCAGTTCTTTGCTAGCTTTCAGAGAGTAAGGACATGTCCTTTGTCTGTCACATATTTCTACATTTTTGCCCACTTGAACCAGTCACCACAATGTTTAAGTGTCCAGCAGGTACTCCTGCTACAACTAAGCCTGTTTAAGATACTGAATGAACTTAAGAGTGAGTTAAGCATTTCAGCACTTGCTCACTGTTTTGGCATAAATGAGGGTAACATCTACACCATAAAGAAAAGCAAATCCATCAAGAAGATGAAGGATGCTCTTCCATTTAACCCTTTAACATAAAAAAAAAACTACCTACCCTAAAAATTTGGGAACTTCAAGAGTAGTGGAAAGTGTTTTCTTCTTAAAATATCAATGATTATGTTACAGAATATAGAAGTAAGTCTGGCTCATGCCCAACTGTGTAATTAAAAGAATAAGTATTATTAAATCATCCAGCACATTCTATTACACAGCCATACTCAACATCACTAGATATACACTTACCACAAAGCATCTAGCAAGAGGTTCGAAGCTGTATACAGATTTTATGGATTCAGAGAAAGCATATGACAGAGTTGAGTGGAATGCTTTATGGGATGTGTTGAAGATATATGGGGTAGGAAGAAAACTCTTAGGTGGTATGAAAGCCTTCTGTAGAGGAGCAAATGCATTTGTAAGAGTGGATAGAGAGTTGAGCTAAAGTTTCAGTATACATATGGGTGTGAGCCAGGGCTGTGTGATGTCATCATGGCTTTTTAACACATGTATGGATGGAATGATAAGACGAGTATACATATGGGTGTGAGCCAGGGCTGTGTGATGTCATCATGGCTTTTTAACATATGTATGGATGGAGTGATAAGACAGATGAAAGCATAACTAGGGAAATGGAGTGCAGAGATGGAGTGTGGTGGTGATGTGTAGGTGTCTAGTGACAAGCCTGTTTGCAGATGATAGTGTTGTTTGCTTAGAATGATGAGGAGTTGCAGAAGGTGGTAAGAGTGTTTTATGATGTGTATAAGCATAGGCAAAGAAAGGTAAAGGCAAGTAAAAGTAATGATGTTTATAAGGAAACAGAGTGAATGTATAGGTTCTGCAAAGCCCTATAGAAGAAATTTACTAAACTGTGTTATACATATGGGGTAGAATGGAAGCAGTGAAAGAATTTATGTATGAAGGAGCTAGCTTGGGTAAGTTTGGTGATATGGAAGGAAAGATAAGGGAGGGAACAGTACAGGGTAGAAGAGTTATTGGATCCCTTAATAGAATACTGAAAGGTACAGATATAAGTATGGAAGTGAAGAAAGGGTTAAGGGGCAATATAGTCCTCCTGACCCTGACCTGTGCAGCCGAAACACAGACATAGAATATATCACAAGAACCCAGGCTGTGGAAATGAGCCATTTGAGAGAAGCATGTGGCTTGACTAAATGGAATGAAGAAAACTGAGGGGGTGTATGAGAGATTTAGTAAGGAAGGTAATGCAAAGTGAACGAATTGTGGAGTGGCAGAGTGGGTGAAATGTAATATTTTGAGGCGGTTTGGGATTGTGGAAAGAATGCAACACAGTATGACTGGAAGAGCACCGGAGGAAGAGAAATGGTAGAAGAATGCATGGAATGGTCTATGCAAGGGAAGCATTTAAGGACAGGGATAAATGGAGGCTCTTTTGCCATGGCCACCCTCTTGATAGGAGTTCCCTGAGGGAATGGTCATTAGAGACACAGATAGACAGACAGAATAAACATTATATTTTTGCAGATTTATAGGACTTTACATAAGATTTGATGGTATTTTCACTTGCATATTGCATACCGAGTTTTTTGTACTATGAATCAAACAGAACTACCAAGTTCGTAAGAAATATTTTGTGACATATTGATGTCATCATCTGAGGAGGATCATGAGGGTGTGTCAGCTTGAACAGTCAACCAGGCAAGTGATTTCATACGTCTCCTGTGTTTGTTTAGCCTAACTTATTGTGCTTCCCAGTTTTATCAAATTTCTTTTTAAGAGAAAAATAATTAACAATACAATTGAAATTGAATATTTTTTATTACTATAGTAACAGCACATGGCAAATAATCGTTATAAAATGAGAAGATTACTGTTTTTGATCTTATAATTCATGCTGTATCATCCTCATTACATCCTCATAATCACCCAGTGTTTACAAACCTGCCACTGAGATGGAAATAACTGGCTGCAGAACCTTTTATGCCAACACAGATGCACAGTATGCTGCACAGAACATAAATCATCACCACCTTACCTGTCACCACTCACCTTACACAGATCCTGAATCAGCACTATACTGGCCTAATTCACATACGAACACAATACATAGCATTGATAATATTCAGTAGGTTCTTCATTAAGTCATACACTAAAAATGAATTACATAAGAGTACAATATTAAGAATAATGCTGTGACAGAAATATGGACGGTATAGCAGTGTACTGTTTAAATCACTTACAGTTCAGGGAAGTGAGTGGTCAGTTGTCTCACAGTTAAAAAAGTACATCCTACTTGGTGAATGGTATTATATATTTTTTACACACAGCTCCTGAAGAAGTTTGCACATGACAAATAGGCAGATACCTGTCTGTTATTTTCTGTGTTGTATCTTATTTTAATTGCTTGGATAATGTTGTGAGTGTTATTTGGTACATTATTTTCATTATTTATATAAGGTGTTGAGTATATTTCATGCATTTTTGGGGGAGCCCATGGTCCTTAACCCCACATTTACATGAAAATGGATGTCACGTTATAGCACAATTAACTATATGAACTTTTTTGGTACCTACCTTGTACTATGTCGTAACCCTACTATATAATATATAAATTGGAATTAATATATGTACATGGGTGGTGTGAATGGCAATGTTGGTTTACAGTGATGTATCAACTTAGCGTGCAAGCAAAAAGGTAAAAAAAAAAATAACAGAGGTCTGGAGATTCGTATTTCTCTTTGAGGGGCTATATGTACCTGATCCTCCCTATGTAACTGGGAATTGAGTTAATAATGGTAGATAGACAGAGTCCTGTCGTACATTCTACTTGTGTGTAATAAATTGATTTCACCTGTTATAGTCACTTTATTTAATCTTTTACAACTTTTTTGTGGTGTCTTGTCACTGAGTACCAAAGATTCACACAACAAGAGTATTGATATAGATAATATCAGTAAATTTCTAGCAAGGTATGTCATAGTTACACAGTGAAACTAGTGTTTTACACTATTTTCACTATGGTTGACTACAAAGGAGTTTGTACCTTTATTCACTGTAATAAAATAATCTCAGTTGAATTTAACCTTTTGCATTAAATGTATGTCATTTTACATGCTTTATACAATATATGAATGCCGTCTTTCCTAAATTCACTCTGCCAAGGGAGTACATTAGTTACTCCAACACACTTTACCATTGTCCTCATCAACCACAAAAACAAATCCTCTTCCTTCAAAATAATTTGTCATAATATTGTCTCGAAAATAGTTTCATCCTTAAGAATAACAATAATTTGGCATGGATAATAATTAATAAAAGATTGAAAAATATATTTTCCTCATTTGAAAATGCAAATGTTTTCTAAAAAATGGCAATATATTGCTTTCTGTCGTTCTGAATATCAGTCCTTCAACACTGCAATGCTGGACAGGATACTAGGTAGGTGATGCATGCAGGATTTGACACTTAACAGTGGAAGAGAAGTGCCAGAGGATCTTGTAAGAAAATTCTTCAGTATGTCCTTATCTCAAGAATCCTTCAGCACGATTATTGTAGCTATCTGCTCTGGTATTTCGGAAGCTCGAGTGGTCTCTGAAATGTATTGGTAACTGGGTAAAATACTAACTATTATTCATTTGTAAGGCTTCAGTTGAAAATGAAATTCATCTTTTTTGTTGCATAAAAATCAGAATTAGCATACAGGCATCCAGAAAAACCTTGACATTAACTGTGAATATGTGATTCCATCACAAAGGTTAAATTTCTAAGAATAAAGTAATGAAAATATGATGCAGATTTTCATCGTCTCTGAGAAAGTTATTAATATCTGTTACACAGTCATCATATGATTCTATTTTGAGGCTATTTTTGGAACTCAATTAAGTGGTAGATATATTTCAATAAAAAAAATGTTTTCCTAATCTCTTTATCTCACATCTAATGCTTGTACAAAAATTTTATTGAAATTATCTAACTGTATCCAAGGAGGAGGATTTCAATTAAATAATTCTATCTACAAATATAAGCATATGCTTCAATAAAACAGTGCCAGAAGAATCCAAGTTTATAAAATGCCATCAATAAATTAGACAACAACATGCCTACTTCATATTCTTCTCTAATTCATGTGAAAGGGAAGTGATAAATTACAGATAACTTACGGGCTTCGTACTTTTTACAGTGTTGATTGTCAAAAATGTTTACTTAAAAGTTATTTACACTTTTAAACACAACAGTGACATTAAGTAACATGAAACTAACTTACAACATAAAAAAGTATGTCCAATAGCAAAACAAAAACTGCAGTTTTTAGATTCTAAAAGTATTCTAATTAAGCAATTTACATTTTGTGTGAAATACCCTTTAATTTCAATGTCAAGAACGATCAATATCATTGTGATAATTCATGCCCATAATACTGTAAACACAGCTATTATCACTTATTCTCACAGATTCACAAAACTTTGCACCTTTATGACAAATGCACTCCTTCAATTTCTTTTATCTAGGGTGTGGCTTCTACCTCACCAGGAGCAATCCACCTTGCCCAGAAATAGTCCTGGAACATCGTTCATGGCCACAACACCTCATTAGTCCTTCCTACACTTACGAACTACTGTATTTCATTTTCAATACTCGTCACTAAGTACTGATTAAATACTTATACTCCATATCTCGTCACCTTCATTTCTGCTCAAAATCTTTGCAAGACTAGACATGCTTTCATTGAATGAAAGATTGCTGAGCTGACTTCTTCAAATGATGAACCTTTTTTGTAATTAAACAAAAGCATTTTCAATAACTTTTGCAGTTCAACCTTACCTTATCTTTTCTGCCCTGATCAATCTACAGCAAACTCTCCAAGAGTATTGCTCCTTCTGGGACCTTAGTATCCTCCATTTTTACTTTGGGTGATTACAAATCTAGTCCTCTCCCAAATACATCCTTCCACTTAGCCAAAGCCCTCTCCTATAATGTCCTCGTGCACAGTCTTCCAAGTACTCTCCCAGCTACAAGTGGGCAAAGTTTATGGTCTGGTTGGCATACCTCTTTGTGCCCTATAGTGCCTCTTTGCTAGCTTCAATCCTTGCATGCTTATTTTGTCTTTCTAAAAATCCTAACCTTCCCTGCTTGGAAACATGCCCACATTAACCCCATCCTTATAAAAGAACATTCTAATCCTTATAACTATCACCCCCTTGCTCTCACTTTAGCAGTCTACAATCTTTGAAATTCTCCTTAATCTTCACTTTAATAAACATCTACGATCTCATTACCTTCTTTCAGGTCACTAATATGGCTTTTGCAATGAATGGTCCTTCAGTGATCTCTTCTATGTGACTCATCTTCTGTCCTCTCTCAGAGATTTTGGTGAATCTTTTGTCAATGGCCATCTCCAAAGCTTTACAAGCTTCCTTCCTTTGGATTTTTTGTTTTTCTGTTTTCTAATGCTTAGTTTTCTTTCTGGTCATTCATCTGCATTAGCCACTGATGGAATGACTTCTACCTCTTACCCTTTCAATAGTGGTATCTCTCATGGGTCTGTCCTATTGCCTACTCTCTTTCTTTACACCAACAATGGTCTTTCTTCAACTAACCTTAGTCACTCATGCTAATGAGTCCACTACATACTTCAACTCACTCTCTTTCTCTGGAGAGTAATACATGTGTGCAAAAAAGGAGGGGAGGAGCAAGTGTGACCCCAAGTGAAGGTAAGTATGCATTATGGGTGTGTGATGGGGTGTTGAGGAAGGTGAGTATGAGGGGCTTGGAGCAATATGCTACAATATGCTGAGGGGGGTAGGCTTAGGAGGTTAGTCAGTTGCTGTTTGTGGAGAACACATCTCTGGTGGCAGACTTGAGAAAGAAACTCCAGAGACTGGTGCCCAAGTTTGAGAGTATGTACAAAGAGAAAAGATTGAGGAAAGTAAATGAAAAAGTCAGGTAGATGCAGCAGGGGGGCAAGATAGATACAGAGGTTCTGCTGAGGATGAACTTGAATATAGCAAACTGGGAGGAACTGAAGTGCTTTTGGTACCTGAAAATGGACACAGTAGCAGATGAAACTACGGGAGTTGAAATGAATCACAGGATGGGAGAAGGGAAAAAGGCACTGTGGAGTGTATGGAAGGAGAGGTCCTTAACCATTTGGGCATAAATGGGTATGTTTGAAAGTAGTCCCATCAGTAGTGCATGGATATAAAACTTGGTGTCCTTAATGTAAAAGAACTAGAGGGTGAAAATGAATGATGAATGGTATGGTGTAAAGAGGGTTGAACATGTAAGGAATGACATTGTAAAGGTAAGGTGTGATGACAAGTACAGCCAGATTGAGATAGCAGACCAGGGTTTGCTGAAATGGTCTAGACATACAGAAAGGATCAATAAAAAATGACTGACAAAGAGGATTTACATCACAGAAGTGGAGGGAAGGGAAGCCTGATGAGATGGAAGGATGAAAGAGGCTTTAAAGTTCCAAAGCCTGGATATTTAAGAGAATGAAGAGTATGCAAGGGATAGAGCAAATTAGAGTGATGTCACATATGTGGGTAATGTGCTATAAGTGGGCCAAACCAGGCATATGAAGCAGTAAGGGTAAACCATGGCATTTGTCTGTGTTACGTGGCTGTGGATGATGATCTCTGGTTTTAGCGCATTATACAAGTAAATGACACCTAAGGAGTGGATGTAAGGAAGTGAGGCCATTGTTTCACTTGTGCCTAGCACTAACTAATTAAAGTGGGAAAAGATGAACAAGTATGAAAAAAGAAACTTTTAATCATACTCTTCATTTTTCGTTTAATTAGAAAAGGCTGAAAATGAGGCGTATTTTTGGCCTGTGCTAAGTTAAGTAGTTATTTAGTTAGTTAGTTAAAAAGAGAGGAAAAAAAAAAAAAAACTGAGCACAGCTGGGAATCTTGCACAGAATCTTATCAAGGTAAAACCTTCACAAAACAGAAGCTAATAGAATTGGTAAATTTTTTCTTTCTTACACACTTGTTCACTTTCTTCTGTACTAGCAAGGTAACCCCAGGAACAGATAAAGATGTTGTGTGCAATGCATAGAAACCACAGACCCCTATCCACAACCAGCAGATATAAGTATGACAACAAAAGAGGACAACCACAGAGGGGTTACTATTGATATGGAGATGTGTGCACAGGAGGTACCTAATTAGTAGGCGAAGAAACATGTTAAAAGGGAGATGTTAAATGGGATGTTTATTGGAAGTGATAAACCGATGATTGCTAAATATAACCTCTGACCATCTACATGTTCTTTTTTTTATCCTTTCTTGTACATTCAAGGATTTTGTACCCTAACAGAAAAAGTTTTATCTCTACAGAATGAAAATCTAACAACATATAATCATATCAAGTTATATAATATCCATAGAGGAGCTATTACCCCCCTGCTATCATGGATAAGAATGGACAAATCTGCTTTCACGTCTTAACATTTATTTTTTTTACCTCAAATACTGACTGAATTATCAATTTGCTTTTACTTTTTCAAAGGCAAAGTAATTTATAGATACAGCATACTTTTTGTTGACGTGCTGTCAATGGACTGAACCAGGGCATGTGAAGCATCTGGGGTAAACCACGGAAATGTCTGTGGGGCCTGGACGTGAAAAGGGAGCTGTGGTTTCAGTGCATTACACATGACAGCCAGAGACTGAGTGTGAGCGAATGTGGCCGTTTCATTTGTCTCCTGGTGCTACCTCGCCAGCGCGGGGGGTGGCAATGCTAATTCCCGTGGGGAGGGGTGGCATCAGGAGTGGATGGAGGCGAGCAAGTGTGAACATGTACATGTGTATATGCATGTGTATGTGTATGTATGTATATATGTATATGTTGGTATGT
>JAYMFT010233714.1:0-11153 GCA_038088735.1 Panulirus argus
TCTCTCTCTCTCTCTCTCTCTCTCTCTCTCTCTCTCTCTCTCTCTCTCTCTCTCTCTCTCTCTCTCTCTACTTTCCTTCTGCTGTCCTCCTGCTGTTGCCGCTACTGCTGGCTGGATATTGGATCGCGGGATGTAGGTTAATGGGAAGTAAGGTGTGGCGTGTGTCACCTGGTGCGGCCGGCCGTGGGGGACCTTCCGCTCCGCCATCCCTGCTGCCCTCCGGAACTAAGCGCGCCAGCCGACCGCTGTGGCCCCAGCCAGGCAGGCCCTGGGTCCCTGGGGACTGTTGGTAACAGTCAGCAACGGACGTGAGGGCCTAGATGGTGTGGCGGGTCACCGCAGGTCGTAGTATGACTTGCAGGAGTTTTGTTCCAGTAAGGAAAGGGAAAGAGTCACAATTTGTTCCGTTTTGGTGTGATCCTTGTTGTGTCTAGAATGACAATATTGTTGGGTTTGTTGTGCTCTGCATGAGTGTGTGTGTGTGGGGGGGGGGTCACAGGCCACATGCCACACCCTCCGACTCGAGGGGAACCCGCATACGTGTTAGACAAGTTTACGTCACCTTTCCTGGCCGGTTCAAGAGGGATGTGGCCAAGGACGGTGGGGTTAGGTCTTGTCTGTGTGGCACCTAGGGTCAGTGCAGTGCACCTGGGGGAGAGGGTTGAGGGGCGCCATGTCTGTGGTTCAGACATGGTAGACACCATGACGTTGCAGTCCCAGGTGACGTCACCGAGAGATCTCAGACGCCTGCGTCACGCGTGGCGTCACGCACCACACAGTGGCCTCACTCTCATCAAATACACATAACCCTGCTCATACTCCCTTCATGTTAACCTTTCATTTCTATTGATGCGTTTGGCTACTTGGGAGGAGGAACTGGTACTTTGTCTCAAGTTCCTTGATCATGAGTCACAATGTGGCAACTTGTGTGACAGGCGATAAAAGTCACAATCGGAAATTTTTGGCGTATGTCTGCTCACTCCGGCAGGTAAGTGACTTAACACGATCCTCATATTTTATTCATCAATGGACACACACGTCTAGGGTATAGGCTCGACCGGACGCCTGTATTCTGAGCCTGAAACGCTCCTTGTTTTCTATGTGGGTATAGACAAATGACGTGAGGGAAGACTCAAAGACTTCCATCATTACCTGTAAGCGGAAAAGAGATTCAGTTAGACCACGGCGGCGGGTGTTCTGTTTTTTCTTTTTCTAGGAGGGGGGGAATGACGTTTCTGCTGTGAGCACTGTTAAGATTATTGTAGTACAGGAACTACTTAGTTAACTAGGAAAGGAAACGAGCTTAGTATTTGTGTGTTTATAAGTCAGAGAGAGAGAGAAGACAGATTGCGTGATGGGTTGAGCGATTTATAGATTCATTGTAGATGGAGACATGTGATGATACTGCAGCGTAGTGGCCTTGGTCAGTAATGTAAACAGACCCTGTTTATTCATTAAGGTCGACATGACAGTTGTGTGTCCAGAGACGGGTGGTGGCGGGGTCAGTAGGGTTGTGGAGCTCAACATAGTTCTTCAACGAAATGGCTCTAGAAGCTGCAGTGCTGGAGTGACGTACATGTTCACCCATGAAATTATAATGGAAAATCTGTGTGTGTATGCTAAGACCAGGGTCATGTTCCTGTTTAGTGATGGAAGTTTTAGGAAAGTATTGGTGTTGGAATTTGCTGAGTCGCCAGAGTGAAGCGAGAATTGTTATTTTTACTGAATTATAAACAATATTATCACTGGTTTCCTCCTGCTCTGATTATCAGTAGATTATAAGCTTGATGATTAATGTTTGCTTCCGGTCAAGGTTGTTCCGATATTTTCTTCATCCCAGAGAATATAAATGACCTCTGTGAGGTGGGAGTCTATGCCCGTAGCTGGTGCCAGAAAAGGTGCTGTGGTGTGAGGCTCCGGGCGTTTGTTTCCTCTGCAGGAGTTGCCCATTAGAGCCTGATGATACGATGGGAACCTAGTGTTGTAGGCCTGTTGTGCCCTCGCTGTTGCCAGAGCCTGATGTTGTGAGGGCTCCCTGTAGCCCACAACCCAGCATTAGCTTAATGTGTCTTCTGTTGACTTGTTTTCTCAGGGAATCAAACATTCTCTAGTCTGAGTTTATGGTTAGATTGAGTCGCCATACCATAGTAGAGGTTGAATATCCGATGGGAAACACATGTCTTACCCAGTTTTCATTTTTTATCTCACTTTAAAGTAAAGGAATGATTTTGGGCTCTTGCGTTCTTCGTGTTCTGGCTGGGAGTGTACAGAGCAGGGAAGTCATTTGTCAGGTGTAATTACATGCACAGAGCGCGGCAGCCGAGGCCAGAAGGTCACACCAATATAACTAAGGCGGTGTTGACTCAGGCTTCCCCCACCCCTCTACCTCACTGCTGCCTCTCGCAATAACTGCCTCATTGATTTCATATGTAATTTGTGGTGTAATGAATGAGGTCGCTGTTCATTGTGAGTGTAGGGGGGGGGGGGAGCGAGAGGCTGCGACTGTACCTCATACTGAAGGCGATGGAGATAAATCTTTGAAAATGCTTGAAGCCCACGTATTATAGTGATGATAATAATGATTCTCTGGGTAATATTATTCTGCGGTAACATTCACACTTGAGGAGCAGACAAAGATGACATGTATCTGAAGGTACCAAGTGTCGAGAGGGATGTGGTTCTAGCCTCATGAACAATACCAGCCGCCACAGGGGATCTGGTGCTATCCTCATGAACCACACCAGGTGTCATGAGGGATGTGGTCCTAATTTCATGAAGCACACCAGCTGTCGTGAGGGGATTTGGCGCTGGCTTCATAAACCACATCATCTGTTATCAGTCACACGAACGGTCTTGGCATTGCATGTTTATCGTTGACAGCAGGAGATCCCGCCTTTCAATCATGACGCTGTATGAATTTCTTAGTCTTTCTATTCACTTGAACGTCGGGCTTTTCTTTAGAAATTCTAGCCATTTGACCTCGTGACTACGACGATACAGACTGTAGGCATGATGACCCGACCGATGACCTAACCTGTAGGGTAGGACCTGATACCGGAGGGTCTTACCTTTACGGAGAGGTTAACATAACAGAAGTGTAGAGTGGGAACGTATAGGGAAACCTGAGTTTGGTAGTGGAGGCCAGGCGGTAGTCCGACTGTAAAACCTAACGCGCAATCCATAGTTTCTGCACGACTTCAGCCTCACGAAAGGAAATCTGCTGAAACTACTATATAAGGTACAGACATGTCTTCATTACTTGTTTGTATCGCAGTCATGTGTTCCAGTCTCAGCACCCGGACGGGCGACACAAGTGAGCCGACAGCCGCCGGGCTGAGCATAGTGCACGCACCTTTATTCTTAACTGTGCGAGTTAGCCTGCACACGGTCACGGATGAAGCGCTATCCAGCCGCAGAGTTTTGACGTGTTTTCATCGGGTATGCCGAGATGGCCTATATCCCCGCAGGTCGGTCTACGGCCTGCGGGGATTGATAGAACTAGTATTTGCTGTGATGTACAGCGTAGCATGTTGCTGCCATGGCAACGTCTGTGCATTCAACATGTGCACCGAGATGTGCCGAAGGCCGGACTAGGGTTTGTACGCACATTTACTTTCCATGTGCACTTGCAGTCTTAATTTTGTACTTGATGGACAAATTCCTGTGGGTCTGTGCAGATTCCATTCCGATAGTACGTACACATACACTCACACACACACACACACACACACGCACACACACACACGCACACACACACACATACATACACATTGCGTGAAATTCATATTCATAGCCAGTTGATGATAACATTCCGCTTCTGAGATTGAAAATCCAAGGAACATGAACTGGAAGAGTGTGCATAATGGAAAAAGAAAATGTGGCCTGGAGGGGCGACTGAGAGAAGGCTCCTGCCCCTGGGTTTGTGTTGGGGAGGGAAATGGGCCCCAGCCATTGGGCGGGTGTGAGGGAGGAGTATGTCGGTGGGTGTGGGGCAAGGCCGATGTATGAACGGAACAAATTATACATTTTTTCCCCTCTAAAAAGATGGCGAGGGTTCTGTAGAAGATTAGTTCTGCTTTATTGAAAAAGATTTCCATCGGCTCCGGTATGGTAGGGCTGGGTGAATGGAAGGGAGTCAGCGGTAGGAGGGAAATGCTAGAGGGAGAGGAGGTGGGGAGGTTAGTAGGAACCTGGGCACGACCCCTTTCAGTGGAATGAAATGGCTGGCCTTTCACGGTCTTGTGTTGGCAAGAAATGTCAAGTTAGGAAGGCAACTGTCGCCTCTTAATATAATGGATTAACAAAAATGTTGTAGTTCAAACAGTGAAGGTGAAGCTTATGCTAAGTGCTTAAGCTCTTGAATAGATGAAAAAGAAATGTGGCAGAAATCAATAATGGATTTGAATGATATGAAAATCAGGAGGTAGAAAGTCAGAGGGAGAGAAACAGACGATGTGAAGAGGTAATACTGGAATGGCAGCCTCGACGCCCTAGTGACGAATGACAAGTAATTAGGCATGAAATGAAAGAAAATGTACATTTTATATACATTTCATATACATGAATTTGTTGGCGAATGAAGATAACTGTTTACAGTGATAGGTCAGCGGGAGAAAACCTGGTCGAGGGACATATGAGAGTCTAAAGCTGTTTGAATGAAACATTTGTATCACGGCTCACTTAAGTGTGTCTCAGTGTCAGATGCAGACGTAGTGTAAGGTTACCACCGGAAGACTGGGCTTACAGCAGCAGGGGAGGGGCAGAGGGAAGGGCGTGGGCAGATGGGCGGGCCCCGCCCACCGACGCTCCAACCGTCAACTATTCTGCCAGATTCCTGGAGCGGCAGCTTCCCATAAAACTCGCTCCTGTTACTGGTATCGAACCGGAGTGCTGGCTAGCGTTCCGCTACAGTCTGGCGGAAAACACCTCCTCTCAGATGTAGAATGGATGATGAACTCTGATTTTCATCCTCAGTATAGATGCTGGAGCTTTTGAAATATGGAGTGAGCGTGTAGACCGTGCACCTAACTCCAGCACGCGTACATGAAAATAATGTTAATTTCTAGAAGACCGGTTAAAGTTAAGGAAAGAAAGCGATGTTTTGAAGGGCATTACGGAACAGAGAATGGAGTAAAGGGGAGTTTAACCCCCGTTTACAACGCTGTGTCCCATTGATTTGATGGTGTCGCCATTGACCTTACCCTGAAGGGCCAATCAGCGCAAACTTCACCCTGGGAGAGACGTCGGGCCAGGGATGCGGGGAGGAGGAGGAGTAAGGAAACTCCTTACTGGGAAATGCCTTCAAGCTCATAGTGACACAGGGTGCCAGTACTGAGAGGTATTGTAGAGGGAAGCCTGAGGCACATACATGTACGTCTGGGACCAGTGTGATACTCAGCGTATGTGTGTATTATTTACTTGGCGCAGCGAAACCGCTTTGTATCCCTCCAGCAGCGATCAGTAGAGAATGGTAGGTTAAGTTAGGCCAGATCAAGTTCTTTGCGTTGGCGTTGCCTTTCTTTTCATTTCCCTAACATAACGTTACCTAACTTAACCTAACCTAACCTAACCTAACCTAACATTGTGTACTGATGGCTGCGGGTGAGGTAGAGTTCCATTAACAGTAAAGAATACACTGGTATGGTGATCGTTTATACCTTTTTGGTAGTGCATAAGTAGACACTACTCAAATACTTCTCTACTTACATACATAAATGAATATGTATACAAATGCATACATACACATGCAGGTTGTAACACAGCTGTGTGTTAAAGAGCTGTTGACATTCCACCCTGCCCCGTCAGCGGCCCTGCTGACACCTGGGGAGAGTGGCCCAGCATCCTGCCCTCGGCGACACACGACGCACATCAGCCGTCTCTGCCGGGGTTTACACCTGGCTTGGGAAGTCTCGATTACCTGATTTCTTATACCGGTGACTTGACCGCAGCTTTATCGTATAATGTTTGTTCTCAGTATCTGTTTACGTGTGAGCATTGAACTATATATGTTGTCAGCTCTTTCCTCCGTAGTCTGGGCTGGAGATGGTAACACGCGTTTGGTAAGACCATGTAGTTGTGCAACGAGCCTGGTCACAGTCACCACGGATGTATAAGCATTACTGGTTAAATTATTCTTCACGCGTTGTTATGCATATCAAGTGACAGCTTCGTAATTAAATCGAATATATAATGTTGATTTATATGTTACGTATTAAATTATTAGAATTATAATTCCGTCCATGTTTACTGTACTGTTGGGGTAGCTTATCATTATACCGCTGGGGAAGCTCATCACGTTGTACAGCTGGTACCACTTTGGTGGTTGATTGCTGTCTTACTGAAGCAGCTGATCACACTGTACCCCTTAGGGTAGCTGATCACTGTACCAAGGCCAGCTCAACACATGTGTACCTCGCAAAGTAGCGGTAGATATTGTATCTGGTATAGTGAATGGTGACCGGGCAGGGTATGGGACCCCGCTCTGTACATTCCTAGGGTGAAGGATTTAGGAAGAATGCTGGAGGGGAACAGGTCGACGTAGAAGGCTGTTCATATGCAAGACAGTGTCCGTGTCACATGTCAGCCGTTAGACTCTGGGATAACGTTAGGATGACCAGGAACATATCATGACTTTCAGGCTGGGAATCACTTCTCTAACCCCAGCAGGAAAGACCCGAGGCCTGAGTGCGACTATATCATCCTTCACCGTAAAGCAGCGGAAGGCTACAGGGACTGCGCTTTAGTGGAAAGTCCGTGTAAATAAGAGTGGAACATTTCTCCTGGGGAATGTACAGAAGCTGCCCACAACATGCCTCCGACGCGATAGATTGTTATGCACTTAGTATGACCACGCTGTGCTGTGGTTTACACAGGACAGTATGTGGTCAGAAACTTGTACAATAGAGCAGTCTTGTATGGTGCGGTACTGTGTGAGGGTGAGGCAGGTGTTGTATGTGTAACGTTAATGGAAGTAACGAACTTTCTGGTCTCTGGCACACGTGGTGCCTGGCCTTCTGGAGTGGTGCACCTGACACCTTCATCGCGGCCCTAATATCGTTAAATAATGCTGCCACAAGACCTTCTGCTTCTTCATCCATTTTCTGTAAATAACTCGCTAGGAAGCCTGGGCTGATTACTCGCACATGCACCTTTTGTCAGTATCTGTGGCATGAGATACTGTACGGAATTTGATCACCATGTTAGAAACTTTATTCCCGGGTGTTTACTGTTGTAGTAATAGTGTGTGTGTGTGTGTGTGTGGCTCGGGAACTTCTCCTGCCACTCCCCTCGTGTGTTTCTCTTTAACTTTTTACTGAGTAACAAACAGCGGTGCTGGTTGTTCTGTACCTGTTGTAACATATTACGCCTTTACTTATGGCATAATGGTTGCCTGTTAGGAAGGCCATAACCGTCATGTATAGTTGCAGCTCGTGGAAGAATGTTAAAGTAACGAGATGACCAGCACCTGCCTTAATTTTTCAATCACCATTCCCACCCACCGCAGCCAGCCATAAAGCCACATTAAGCGGATATTACACTGCTGTTTTTGCCCTGTAATTCTAGTCAGTAATTCCGTAAAAATTCGGGCACATTTGTTTTATTGGCGAGCGTAAATTGGCGAAGGATCGCAGAGCGAGGAAGTTATTTAGTCAGTAAACACAAGCATCGAAGCCTCTGAGCTTTAGCGGGGGTTGTGCGCCTGGCAGCGGCGCCCAAGTGCCGTATACCGGCATCTTATTTATTCATATGAATTTTCTGGGGGCATACCAGCTGAGGCTGAGTACCGGCCGGCAGAGCCTTGTGCTCTAGATCATTATCATCCTCCTACAACATTTCTTGCTTCCTTCTTGCACTATGACAGTTTTTTACATTTACTGTTATACAGAATGGCAACAAATTAGTTTAGGTGCAAAATTAGTTATTTATCGACCGTGTCTCAAGTGTATATGATAACCGATCATTATTTACATCATCTCTTAGTATACATGTTATTTATATCCATCCTTTGAAACATGAAAGAACAGACTTACTGCTTTGTCATACGTTGCTGCCAACGGGCGACTCGTCCCGGGGAACGTAAACAACCTGAGTTGCAAAACATTGTAATTTCAAATACACTGAACCAGAACTCGGAAATTTATATGATGTTGTTCGTATGCACAAGATTTTTTTTTGATTATCAAATTTTTTGAGATATAAGCAAAAGACCCAAAAATTCAAATACAGTGGAAACCTAGAGGTATTGTGGCCTGTGGGAAATATTGGTACCTTACATATCATGACTACCGTCTGTGTAGAACAAAAGTTTACACTTTAAGAGAATGTGATGATGTGTTACTTTAGAACATGAAAGATTCACAGTGGATGCATCTTTCGTGAGTGTTTGTGTATTTTTTTTATAAAAAATAAAATGAATAATGCGCGTAAGAAACTTAAGTGCCGCCTGAGACCTCTCCCCCAAACAAAATGTTGAGAGCTGCATACACTGAAACATTTGTCCGTGTCGCAGCCCACTCTCGCACTTTCCCAAATTATGAAACTATATCCAAAAGATATGAAGGAAAGAACTGCACACACCCACCCACCCACACACACACACACACGACAACGTCTTCCACGAATTTAATCAAGGTGTTTTGTGTTAGGATGAGATTGTAGCCGTTGTAAATATGTTTGGTGGTGTGCGGATGTATTTGTCAGGCGCTGAGCGAGTTTTTTTTGTTGTTGTTGTTCTTTTGTCTTGTATTAATAAGACCGCCTTGCGGGCCAGTGGGCTCGACACATCTGGATTACTTTACACATAATTCATGATTTTTTTTTGACTTAATCTATTTGTTCATTAACGGTGGGGAAATATTTGAGGCGTGGCGTTGATATGATGGTCATTAAGCAGGATCATTATTGACTTCCTGCCACCCGCTCTGTGGCCCGACCGCCTCGGCTCCTCCTCTGCTTTTCTTGTCGCGTCTTGTGGTTCGTCCCAGGTGGCTGTGGCCTCCTCTCCTTCCTCTTGCCTTCCCTTCCCTGGCATCCAGGTTCCCTTCCAGTATCAACCCTCTTGTCTGCTGTCTCCTTTCTCTGTCCCCTTGGCTTCTCTCCCTTGCTATCTTTTGTCTCGTTCTTTATTCTCTATCTCTCTTCAGTCTCTTGTTCTCGATCACATTCTTTTCATCCTCCCTCCTCAACGTTACCTTCCGCGCTCCACGCTTATTGTGTTTTCTTGCGTCCCTCACCATGAACTGCTTCTTCTTTATCCGTCTTCTGCCTGTTCCTTGTACCGCCTTCTTTCATCACCTTCCTTTATTTTCTCTTTGTCAACCCATTTTACTACAGGCATATCTTGAATCCAAACCTGTTAACTGGAATTTGTGTGTGTGTGTGTGTGATTGAGAGAGAGAGAGAGAGAGAGAGAGAGAGAGAGAGAGAGAGAGAGAGAGAAAAAAGTCTGATTTGTGTTGTTGGAAATCCATCTTAACATACATTAAAGTCAAGCCATACTTAGTTCGACAACTAACTTTGAAAGTTGTATATGCATAGCGATTTATATAAATATTTGGAATTAGCATACGCTGTTGATTGCTGTTTACCGAACGTCGGCCTTTTCATTTTGGATGCTCCAGCTGCGGGTTTAGTGTGACAGTTCTGGGCCAGACTTTCCTCTAAGGTTAAAGCTGTGAGCTGTGTTGGCGGCATAAGGAGAAGGATGGTGATCGGGAGGGAGTGGCGCGTATATGGTGTTACCTGAGGGCGAGGTGCTGTGGTAACAATGATTTCTGAATGAAAGTGAACGTAACGGAGAAGATTTTGAGAGCAAGTGAGAGAAGATGGTGTGTAAGAGGTGCGGTACTGTGGTGTGGCAGGGAGCTGGGGGCGGGAAGGTTGCCAGGTCTAGCACGGAGCTGGTCTCAGTAATAAAGTCGATGGTTCTGGGAATGATAATGGATCTTAGAAATGTGGTGCCAGGCATAAAGCCGATGGTCTTAGGTATGAGGATGGTGGTGCTGGAGGAGGAAGTGTCATCGTGAGGGCGTGTATGGGAACCTCAGGGAAGCACGCAGCAAGTTATAGAGAAGATCATCAGCTTCCTACACTGGCAGTCTGATGGTGAGAAATGAACCTGAGATGAAATATGCGCTCTTCTTGGGGCGTTCTCGCCCTCCACCACCCACCAACCCGCCCCCTCATTTACCTCCATTTGGACGGATCTTGTGAGGTAGAGGAAAACCCGCACACTGTTTAAACAGTCAGAACCTGAGCCATGTGTATGAATCTGATCACGGGCTTTGAAGTGCTATGATGGAATCCGTACATTCTTGACTCAGGGTCTGAGGTGGGGTCCGAATGCGCCTGCGTATTTTCGTCTTAGGTTTCGAATGGGATTTTCAGGTCGATGAGTCAGGTATGGTTTTCAGCAGACTTGATGACATGACTGCTGGGAAGGGAGACACACTGCATGGCTTGGCCAGGCAAGTCGTCTGTTACAGCTCCGCCCAACCCCTTCCTGTCCACGCGTCCGCTCCGCTGTTGCATGTAGTGCTACCTCACTTCTCGGGCAGGAAGGTATGACCCTTCAGCACAACCTTGACCACCACGTTGCGACCCCTAAGTACGACGGAATAGCCCTTGAGCATGAGGATGCGACCCATGGGGATTGTGACCCGGCCTCTGAACTAACTCTAAAGGGTTAGGGGAAAGGCCAGTCCATCATTCGCAAGGTAAGGGTCACGGTCTTATGTCAGGCCGTGGTGCTGAAGAGGTTTGCTTCCCAGAATACCGAAAGAAGGACGACGACTCGTGAGAATATTCTCACCCCTGTCATGATGTTTACATGATATCACAGACAGGTCTTGGGCTCTAATGGTCCCCTGGTGTAAAATTTGCCACACCATAATCATCTCTATCTAATGGCGTGTTAAAAGTCTATATTGGGAGAACATTAACAGGCGTGACGACCCCCATCCCTCGTTTATCACCTGTGTTGGCCTTAATTAGCTCCATTTGCATATCAGAAGAAGGCGAACGGAGAAAAGTTATCAGCATATGGTAATTTTATGTGGGGAGGGGGGGGGGTCGGGTGGTAGAGAGAGAGAGAGAGAGAGAGAGAGAGAGAGAGAGAGAGAGAGAGAGAGAGAGAGCAACACCGTCAAGGTATA
>JAYMFT010233725.1:0-11153 GCA_038088735.1 Panulirus argus
ATATAACACCCCCCTACAGCCAAAATGTTGAGGCCCGGAACCTTGAAAGCATCTTCCACTCCATTCTTCCACCTCCTTTTGTTCTCCCTCTTTCTTGATCCTCCCACTTCTGTCAAGTATACCCTGTTAGTCATCCGTTCCTCACTCATTCTCCTCATATGTGTAAGACTTTTCAGAACAACCTCTTCAGTTGTCTTATAGATACTCCTGTTACTAACGCAACGCTCTCTTACTCCATCAGTTCTTATTCTATCCACCCTCCTTACAAAATATTTTGTCCTTAAACAATTCATTTCCAAAGCATTAACCCCATCCTTTACACTTTTGTCCAAGGTCCACGCCTCGTACGTATCTATACAACACCGACCGGACTATTTGAGTAGGAGTTTGAATAGGGAAAACCTGAAGGAAATAGGATGCTTTAGGTACCTTGGGGGGTGGACTTGGCAGCGGATTGATCCATGGGAAATGATACGAGTCTCAGCGCGGAAAAGGGGACTAAGATCCCGGGTGTATTGAGGAGGTTTTGCTAGCGCTGGGATGGGTATGTTGCTGGGTATAGCAGTTCCGATAGTGTTGAATGGACGCTAATTTTGTTGGACCTTTTAAAAATGAAATGCTCGAGGACAATATGTGGGATGAAGAGGATTGAACGTATTAGGAATGACTGTAAGAACGAACTGTGGTAGTAAGCGGAGAGTGATTGAGAGAGAGCTGACAAGCGTGTACTGAAATGGTCTGAATGTATGGAAAAATGAACGAGAGGGAACGTGACAAATCAAATTTACGTGTCAGATGTGGATGGAGCAAGGGGAAGGGGGAATCCGAGAAGGAGATGATAAGATGAAGTAATTAGTGGCTTCGAGTTGTCCAAAGGCTATTCTCTTGCAGTTCCATCTGTCTTTTATACAAGCAGGACGATGAAAACGCACCAACGAATCTTTGTATATTGAAGATTGTATTGGCATTTTTGATTCGATTGTTCTGTCAATGAAACCTATTCTGTTTTATTTATTTTTTCTTTTTTTAACCCTCTCAGTATTGCTTACTTGGTATTACGTCATCAGAGGTTTTTACACCGAATTTTTTCTCTTCATTTAGGTTATTTAACTCACCAGAGTTACAATGCTCGTCTGAACATTTTTGTTGCCGATGTCATCAAACTATGCATTTACTTGTGGTAGAATTCATTTGCCAAGTATGGGCACAGTCTATGATTTTTTTTTCTAAATCAGCTGGCTGCTGCAGGCGTTTAATGACTACTGTGCCTTTATCAAAATTTTGTGTTTTGGACTAATCTTAATAATCTGCAACATAGCCCATCGTCAGTGTAATCAATGTCATCGGAAGTAGAGCAGGCCCCAAGACTGATCACTGCGGCACACCACGTGTCACCCCTGATCATTATGGGAAATGACAGGGAATGGGAGAGGGTGAGGGTAGAGCCCGTCGAAGAGGACACTAATGTGTTGTTCTTAGGGATGACCTAGATTGGAAGAGGGTGAGGGGCCACTCAGTAAAGCGCTGCAGTCCTCTGAGTGCTCTTTGTCTGTGCGCCTGTCTTTTCTAAACCCCTGTTTTTTTTTCTCTCTCTCTCTCTTTGTTCGTTTGGTTATATATCTCAGACTCATTGTCTTTTTGTTATTCTCTCTCTCTCTTTCTCTATCTTTCTCTGTTGATTTTATATTGGTTTCTGTTTCCGAGAGCTGTCTGCCTGCGCGCCTCTACCACTTAGTACTCGGCAAGCCATTGTATTCACTATAATACTGTGCTTTTCCTTCTACTTAGCAGTGTAGGGCTCTGAAACCTTTCATCCTTTTATGACTCATAACAAATTTGACACCTCCCGCCCTAACATGCAAGGCTCCCACTTACTCAAAAGCTCTCAGAATATATTTCTTTTCTTTCTCTCACAGAATTTCCCCCTCCCTGTGACATGAGGCATAAGAAATTCTGAAATAATGGGCATTCCTCTTTGCCATGAGATCTTGAAAAGAGTGAAGAAAAGATGAGAAACTCACCCAGACAATACTTTCGTGATTAGGCCTCAGCACTAAGGGGTCCGGAGCAAGTTCCCTAACGAAGAAAAGTTTTAATACTGTTACTTTAGGATCGAGGAAGGAGTGATGAAATCAGAGAGCCACAAAAGTTTATATTACGAAATTGCTCTGTTCAGCGTCAAGTTCTTACTCATGAGTTAGTTGTCCGGTGTGGCTGTTGGATACAAAGACAATATCCTGTAATCTTGGCGTCGTTACGTCAACAGGTGTACCGTACTTTGTCGCTGTTCTAGTCAAACTTTTATATTGATTATACTTTTTCTATTTCCATAGATTATTTCTAAGATTCGTTTTCTTATTTATTTTCTTTATTTTTCACGTCAACTAATACAATAGCTCATTCCTCGCCAGGGAAGTACGATATCAAAAAACTTTTTTACCAGCTTTGATGTATGGCAGTGGGTATTAATCCACTGGGTAACACAAGCGAAGTGGTAGAATGCCACTAGTTATAAGTTAATCATCTTTCTTCTTTTCTCTCTTAAGGAGACCTGACCACATACTGAGACCTACGTCCATTACACGTTACTAATGATTCTCAGGGAAAGTTTTAAGTAGATCTAAACACCTTTGGTGAAGTATGTGATCTAATGTACTATAAACCTTCTTGGAAGACTTTGAATGTCTCAGCATTCATGTCATTCGTATCATAACATATTCTTTTTGTTCCTGCTATGTTCCTTTGGTATAGTTGCTGTTACAATTTTACTAAATGCCATAGTCTTCGACTATCTTCTCTTCCGTTACGATGCGTAGTGCGCACTAGACTAACCAGAGGACATAACAAACAGCTGGGTGAAAAGCTAGCTCGAAACGGAAGTTCAGAAGTTTCTCTTTAGAGTTAGGGTGTTGGAAAGTTGGAATGAACTAAGCAGTGAGGCTGTGAATGCTGGCAGTTTATAAAGGATTAAAGGACCACTTATTGAAATAGAAAGTTTAGGAGATGAGACACCACGAATGTGGGACTCTCTCCTCGTAGTGTACAAATAGGTAATTACAAATAAGTAGTTTCACGGGCAGATAGTGCAAAAGTTGTAGAAAAGAAGTGCATAGTGGTAATTTTATTATGTTATTAACAAAACACTCTCGCCATCCAGAACAAATATATAGTGATAGCAATGATGGAACAGTCGAGATGTTGCATGAAGCGGTCAAGCGCGTAATTCTCAGATATGGTAAAGTACTTATGATGGGAGAGTTCAGCTGTAAAGAGACAGAGTGAGGGATTTTACAATTTATGGTGACTGGAAGTCATGTAGGCACGAGTTCTCAGAGTGTATCTCGGAAAAATTCCTCGCCAGCGCATTAGTGAGAAAAAACGTAAATGTAACATCATCAGAAGATCTTAGAATAATCTTCTAAGTGGTAAGGATATTGGGAACATCATATATCATTTAGCAGAAGTGATCATTAAATGTTTAATTCTAATTACTTGGTTCGCGAGGAGGCAAAAAGAGCGTAGGTGAAATAATATTTGAAGAGGAAATGCAATTGCGGAAACTACGAAAAACGCCTTAGTTGCAATGGTAACATGAATTGGGAAATGGAATTCAGCTGCCAGGAAAAAGGGCTTTGTGGTGAAAGGTTTTGAGAAAAATCACAGCGAAGGAGTAGTAACATGGGCTCCTCTTGCCTCAAATACGGAGAGAAGGTTAGGAGAGATGGAGGAATGGTTGAATTAACCATGTCAAAAAGCAAAGAAGCTTCAAGATAAGGTGTGACGAAAATAAAAGAAACTTTGAGAAGAATATTGTAGACCAATCAGGAGACACTCCAAAACTTTTCCATAAAGGCGTAATTTCTGAGTTAAACAGCAGCTAATGAAGCTGAGGGATTCAGAGGGAAGAGTTGTAGAGTATGATGCAGGGTTTTTTGAGGAAGTGAATGACAAGTCAAGTCCAAAAGTGGTTTCACAGTGGAAGACAACACTGTGGCCCTAACGCTAGTGTGATGGAAGTTGGGTGAGGGCTTAGAGAACAATGTGACATTTAGAAAAGACATTTACATCTTTACTAAAGAATCATAACCCATGCAAGCCTCATGATCCTGATGAAATTCTACCATATGTGCTGAATATGTGTGCAGATACATGTGGTAAAACCACTTCAATTACTGTTCAAGATAGCGGTGGAGAAATATAAAGTGTCAAGGTAATAGGAAAGGGGCAGACGTCATACCATTATCATCTACGAATATAAGAAGACCTTAGAGAAGCGCTGAAGTAGAGACTGGTCCCCCTGACGAGCTTGGTCTGTGAGTTACTGGAAAAGATAATCAGAAAGCATATGAATGACTTCTTGCGGAGGAGGAATTCCTTAATATGGCTTCTGGGAAAGGAGGTCTTGTATTACGAGCTTCTTAGATTTCTATGAGAGAGTGAGCTCCGTCTTGGACAGAAGAGAAGATTGGATGGATTGTTTGTATCCGAAATGCCAGAAAGCATTTGACACTAAACCGGACAGGAGGATCATTAAGAAGCTGGATCACAAGTCAGGAGTAAGGTGGGGCCTCATCCAGTGGATAGAAAAGCATTTTAATGGAAGGGAACAAAGGTCACATGTTAGAGGAGCCTTTTCTAAAAGACGGAGGTTACCAGTAGCAGGGCTCTGTTCTGGGACAGGTACTCGTCTTCTTGTACGTGCTTGACTTCCCAGAAGGTACGGACTCCTATTTAGATATGTTTTCTTTTGATGCAGAAGTCATGGTGGGGGGGGGATGAAAAGTAAAAAGGATTGTATCAACTTACAAGGATGTCTAAACATCCTCAGAAGTTGGTCTGATACATGGTTGTTGAAACTGAACTCGAGCAAATGTAAAGTAATAAGACTCGGACACACTGGAAAAAGGCCTCAATATGCACATTATCTAACGGAAAATGAGCTGTAGGAATCTGTGTGTGAGAAGGACTTGGGAATTGACATCGTCCCTGGCATGGTGCACAAGTTCCACATTATGATATTAGTACAAGAGACGAACTGTTTGCTGATCATTCAAGGCTATGTATAAGATTTTAGTAGCACGCTTTTCACAGCCGACATAAGGCCAGAACTGAAATATCCTTCTTGGGTATCGGGCGCCGCACCTTAAGAAGCACAATGAGCCAGTGGTGAAGGTCAAGAGGAGCTCAATAAAGATGTCATCAGAATTGAGAGAGATGAGTTACAGGGAAAGGCTAGAAGCTTTTAATTTGCTTACTGCGCAAGAGAGACTAGTAAATGCTGACCTGGTCATTACCTTTATACATTTAAACCTGATACCTAGACAGTAAGCAAGTTTTCGGAGATGTAGAGATAGAGCAACCAAAGTACTTAACATGTAAGCAGTACATGTCTAAGAGATGGGTCCCCACGAATGTAAAACTCTCTGTACATTACTAACAGGTAGTTACTAATTACCCACACTGTTATAGACAAATAAGCTTCTAGAAATTTGAAGGGCATAATTGTGCTCTTACGGGCTTCCGTGGTGAAGAGGTTAGCACTTTTGATTATGATTCATAAACAGGCCAACCCGAGTTCGAATTCTGGGCACAGCAGTCGGCCCACAGCGAACTTAGCAGTTTATACTCCCTTTTGGGCTGGGGTGTGTATGTCTATATACACATATATGAGTAAAGAAATATAGAACGTTAAGAGACCGGGAAACACGAGTGTAAAAATCTCTCCTCGCAACACACAAATAGGAATTACAGATGGGAATCACAAAACACACTCACACACAAAAATAATAAATGCATGATGGTAGAATAAAACGAAGTTTCTGCAATATATTGCAAGCTTATTTGGTCATAAAAATGAAATGTGAATTGTAAAATATGGACTGTTTATATCTAATCTGCAATTCATTGATGGGCAGGAATCAAGAGGAAGAAGAAAAAAAAAGAAAAAACTCGTGGACATACTGGAGAATAAGGGTACGAAGATCGTAACTAAGGAGGTTAGGACATGGGTCATAGATATATACGGTCCAGTAGGGAACGGATACCCAGTAACGGTTTGGTCTAAGATGAGTATGCCTACAACGGGACACATAGTGAGATATTCAGTAACAGAACAAAGGAGAGAACACGGAGGACAGGAAAAGCATAAGGATTATCAAGGACCAGGTGGCAGCTTCCCATACCAGCATTGGTGGAAGTGGAGGAAAGAGCAAAATCAGGTCTGTGCTGCGGATCGTATATGCAAATTCTAATAGTTTGGTAAGGAGTGGTAAGCAGCCTGAGGGTCGAGTTAAAGAGAATGAGCTCGACATCGCGGGACAGTACAATGGCGCATGAATGACCCTTTCCCCCAACCAGCCGCGAAGTGGTTCAGAATCACCTGAGGTTCGATCAAACGAAGGAGTTGAGGTAAATACCATAATGTCTCAAAAGCCGTCGCACCTTATAGCGTGTGTGAGGTGGACGGAAGTGGCGGGAAGATAGGGCGAGAAGAGAAAGGAAGGTTGTGTGTGGCTGGTGAATGACGTCACGAAGTTCCCATATACTGACAACGTTAGGAATGTTATGGCGATGGTTCACAAAACTGAGAATATGGAGAGCATCATAACGATAATCATAAATGCACGTCTAACAACACATACAGCCGCTGATGGCCAGAAGGGTGTAACTGAAGATAAGCCAGTGTGACAGTTACCCAATGTTGTTGTTGTTTTTTTTCATAAGGGTCAAGAGAGTATTTTGCATATATATTGTGCTTCATTTGCTGTCCAGCATTTGACAGCCGTGGTTGAACACATCATCGAGGATTTTCTCCCCTGGGAAATCTCCAGTTTCCCCTATTTAGCCCATTACCAGATGGATGTCCCGGATGTCCCCGTTAATGGAATGTTTGAATTACTGAAACACAATACGACTGCGATATGGTCAGGCAATGGACTTTTATTTCTATATAATGTAATTTGAATAACATTAATATCATCGATGATCTTCATTTGTTGCTGCACAAAGACCTACATGTTATATCACGCATTACGATGGTATGACAGATATAGCATGAACGAGACAGAGTTCTAATTAGTTATACCAATAGCACATAAATGAGCCCTCCCTCTCGCTGTGAGGTGTGTGGTGGGACAGGAGGAACGAGCGTTCATTAGATGGACATGAAGGTAGCTTACGACCCCTCCCGCCTGACCTCTTGGTTGATATGCCCCACTGTTGCCCCTTTGTTACCAGATTCAACTAGATGGATCACGACAAAATAGCGTATAAAACAGCTAAACATATCTATGAAGGCCGCGAAAGTGTTGATGAGATTCCTTTAGACATATAGGGAAGTGGAGTCGTGAGTGAAGGGGAGGGAAAGGGACACAGGCGCCTGTTCATCACCAGTTCTTGTGGGAAGAAACACCATGTCTTGCTACAGTCACTGTGGTAACAACCTCACAATCAGTAACTAACATTATGTATTGCTAACTTGCGCCACAGTATCTGATTAGAAGCAGTTTGTGAAATATGAGATACAAAATGATGCACAATAAACATGCAAAACACCTTCATGACCCATGATAAAAAAAAAAAAACACTACCACACTGGTTCACCTTTAGATACAACTTCCAGCCATTAACAGAGGTGTGTATGTTCCTCATCATGCATCCTTGATATTGTAAACCATTGCCATCATGTTCCTGACGTTAGAAGTATATGGGTATTTCGTGACGTCATTCACACACACACACACACACCCATACAACCTTCTTATCTACGTACCTTCTCTCCCCGGTTGGTTGGCTTGGTTGTTTTGGGCTTTAGGCCTATCATCTGCCTGGGTCATTAAGGCCGTCAGCGTCAAGCTTCAACACCCACCAACCGAAAAATCTTTAACACCTTCTTCGGGTGTTAAAGATAATTCTAAGACCACATACACTCTCACTATGCATGATGCCCATGATGACAATCACTCTAGTAAGTATATGGCTATTGTCACCGTACGCTAAGTTGGCGAAGTCACGCCCCTCTTCCATAGCTAAGATATCTGACTGGATTATATACAATGTTCGTGTCGCTATCCATTTATTCACACTGTGTTCACAGTTTATAATCAGACCTGTTCAGTATAATCATGTTGAAAATTGGGAACATGAAAATTTAAATGTTTTTAAGGCATTAGCACTTTATATTTACTACAAAACAAAGATATAATGAATAGGCCTCATTCGAAAACGATGTTGTCCTTCACTTCGACCTTTTGTGATACATGTTTAACATTTCTAGCATCCTCCCTAAGGTGCTAATGCCTTAAGATTATTCTAATCTTTATGTTCCCAAATCTTAACATCATTATCCAGAAGAATAGGTCTGATTGTATAATGTGAATACACTTAGTGTGAGTAAATGGATAGCGACACGAACATTGTATATGAATCAATCAGCTACCTTAGCTATGGAAGATGGGCGTGGCTTCTTCGCCAACTTAGAGTAAAACGAGTATAGTTTTGTATCTGTGTGTCTGTCTGACTGTATGTGTGTGTGTGTGTGTGTGTGTGTGTGTGTGAGTAATATTCATGTATGTTTTTTCTCCGTACATTTCTCTGCGTTCATTTGGAGCTAGTTACCTACTTTGTTCTACCCAGTTTCACATACTTGCCATCTCTTATTAATATTTATTTCAGAACATATTCGGTTAATGGAACTTTTCCGTTCTTTGGTAAGGGCCTCTCCTCAGGATGTAGAAACACGCAAACACAACATTATTTTCCCCAGTAAATGCATGTCAATTGTTGTGAGAGGTGAAGGCTGTGTGACGTTTTCGAGGAACCGCATCCCCTACCTGTAGAGGGCCTCCCTCGTCAGCGCCTGCTGCGCGTGTTGATAAGACGCTGAAACACAGCGTTTCTCGTCTCCGTGCAATAGAAAAAATAGAGGTGTGTAAAGACGGAATTTGTATCGAATATAAGTTGATGTTGGTGCCAGCGTATACCATGTGGAACGCCGTAAATACATGTGCGTCCTATTGCTACATGGTTACGAGATACTTAGCGCCCTGAACCCGCCACAGCTAACTACTGCTCACTTGGCCTCGATTGCCAGGCCTCGGATCCTGGGTCCTTTTAAGTCGGGTAGAACTGACAGGTTTATGTTTTCATTATGCTGCGGGACCAGACTACTGTCGCGGCCTCGTCTTCTTTCTTTGGTTCGTGTCACTTTTATAGTTTTGTTTGTCGCCGTTAGTGTCGTATGTCTTGAGGCGATTAAGTGTTGAGCTCCATCACACTTATCTTCCCTCTCCCTCGATGTTATCACCCTTGTCTTTGTTTTTGTCCACTATTCTTTTCCCTCTTCAGTTTTATTCCAATTTACATTATACCTCAAGCGATATCGTTCTGATTGTATGTGCGTCTCTCTCTCTCTCTCTCTCTTAGATGGTAGGTTAAAGCAGCCACCAGCCAGGGAGGTATGCTATTGGTAATATCCTCTTGGGTATCGGGAAGGTTAATGACGGCTTCTGTGACTGTCAAGTGTCGCTCCTGTGGCCCAGGTAGCTGTCTTTTCGTCCTGCCTTACCCACACGCCGGGAACTGGCTTTCATTCCACAAACATACAATCTCTCCTCCTCACACAAATTATGCAACTGACTCGACTCGTTCTTAGAAGCTATACTTTCCTGCACTGCGCGCCAGCCCTACCCTTTAGTAAAATCTCACCGTAAATACTCGTAAGCAGTTACTCTCTCTGTCTCTTTATATCTATCTGTCTGTCTATCGCTTCCTAAGGGAAAACTCAAACACAAAAGAAAATTTCCTTAGAAATCTTGGAAACGTTGACTATCTTTCGAGAACCCTATTCCCAAGGTCATATGACGCTGTAGAGATCCTCACTTATGGGAAGTGTATATAATGGGAACACGAGCCTCTCGTCTCTTGTTACTTGACATGTTAATGGTAATGATGTACTGTGCGACCCACCTTTGTCCGTAAGACAGTTTCTGACTATTTCATGTATTCTATTACGACTGCATGTCCATTTGTTCGGAACAGAGTGGCTAACACCGCTGGCACTCCTGTATACGCGGTTTATCGACGATCGTCCAATATCATCCAGCATACATAAATCTAAGAAGTTGTGTGATCGTACAGAATGTTAGAGATGGGGCCCCACGAGTGCAAAACTCCCTTCCCGTGCAGAACGAGTAGGTTATTACGAATAGGTAATTACAGACACACACACACACACACACACACACACACACACACACATATGCATACATAAAACAAAAAACGTCTGCCTAAAGGCAATCACAGCTGTTCAGCATCCCTGGGGCTTTCCGATATGTGGGTACATGGTGTGTGTGTGTGTGTGTACGTGTGTTTGTGTGTGAACCCAAAGAGAAGTAAAGATATGGTACATATATACAAGTTTAAGAGATGGGCAACACGAGTGTATAACTCTCTCCCCGTAATAAGTCAGCAGTAGCTACACTACACAAAAGCCACACTTATAAATGCACATATCGGTATCACATGCGAGGGCGCAGTCCTTCGCCTGTGGCATCCTTCACGGGAAGGAGATGAGTCCCAGTGTATCCTCATCTCTACAGATGACATTCCGCTCGAGGCACCTGACTTATGGAATATGCTGGTGACTGACAGCGGTATCAAACCTGACATCAGTTCTCCGGAGTACATTGCCTTCTAGACCGCGCACTTTTCCTCCAAATCACGCATCCTGAAGACACAGAGAATACAAAATAGGGCTCTTTTGAGTTGTCGTAGGTCAGAAATAACCGTGCATCGAAAACACCGAAAATAAGCATGAACGACTAAAAATCAAACTAGTCACCACATACTTAAGAGAAGCAGCACAAACGGTATGGCCCGAAGACATCGGCGTGCACCATTGACACAGTGGACAATCTTGAGATCAATCTAGGCAAGATATTTCTTTCAAACCAAAGACAAGCATCTCTACATACACTCTGGCAGTCTACCCGGAGCTATAAGGCACTAAACATACGCTTCCAGAAAACCTCCCACGTACGTCAGAAAACCTACACCTGCGTGTTCTTCAATCTCTTCTCCATTTCAGATTATTCTTTCCCTCTGTCCCACCTCTTCTCTCTCTCTCTCTCTCTCTCTCTCTCTCTCTCTCTCTC
>JAYMFT010233736.1:0-11153 GCA_038088735.1 Panulirus argus
CCCCCGCTCCCTCCCCTTTTAGTCGCCTCTTACGACACGCAGGGAATACGTGGGAAGTATTCTTTCTCCCCTATCCTCAGGATAATTACTAGTATTTGTTAATATATTAGAATACAGATTCTTGGTAAGCGTTACCACTTTCCTTTTTTGGCAGTTACCGCATGTGACATTTTCGTGACGTCGAGTTACATCCTTGGAACAAGTGGGTTTATTTTTAGTTTTGGTCTTTGTGGTTTAATGTAGGAAGGGACACTGAATTTATCGCAATGCTCCTGCATTACTCAGTTGATGAGGGCGTTACTAAATAAAATTTGTGTAGTAGTTAATTTGCTTATTCTGCTGTGTGCGTGTGTGTCTGTGTATCTGTGTGTCACTAGAAAATGGATGTGATGTGTGGTTGAGTCTTAAACCTCATAAAGTAAAATTCTGTTGTTCGTAGCAGGCAATAGCGAGCTCATGGCGGATGCTGCGTCGATATATTGAATATCAATTTTTTTTTATCTGTTAATATCCATCTCATCGTAACTCTGTTTGATCCCTTGTTGGTCGACTAAGAAACGTTACATAAGTTCTCATGGGAATGATACCGTATATAAATTATAATATGAAATCATAAATTATCGTTTATCTCTTATATCAAATCATTAATTTCCTATATCCCGCCCTTTTACTGTTTCTGTGTTGTAGTTTTTCCTCCGTTAACTTGTGGATATTTCAAAATGAACTTTTAATTTTTAAGCAAAGGATTCAGTAATGGAGTTCTTTAACATGGAGCAAGATTCTTATAACGTTTAATTACTTTCGCATAAAGGAAGTGAGGCACATGACACCACATGACAAGTAACCCACAAAAACGCGCCCCAAGCGTGACGCGGTTTGCTTCGAGATAGAATTTTTTGAGACAGGAGACGCACAGGACCGCATCCTCGAGTTTCTGTAAAATAAGTCACTCTTGTCAAGCCAGCACGGATAGTGTAACGAGACATCCACTGGTACACGTAGAGGGGAAGTCTTTACCGTCGTATATAGGGAAGATGAGGCTGGTTTTCCTTAGTGTTTGAGACATAATTCTGTTGTACGTCCATCTCTGTGTGCACGCTCACGACTGGTCTTGTACAGTACTCATCCAAAGTGATAACATCTCTACATCTTTCCTGGAGTGACTGACTGGTGTGTGACTCTTTCCATAGTTCGGATAACACGTACGGGGGTTATGATGCAGGAAAGTAAAATTTTTAAAGTTATGTTCTTTTTCATTCATTTTGCGGTACAGTACTCATATACAATATAGAATCCACATACCTCCTGCTTTTTTCCTGTCACAGAGATTACAATAAGATTTTTTTGTTTTAGGTAAAACTGTATTTATTTTTATAATTCAAGCGTCGATGTCTTTGGTATTCTATAGTCTGTGGGTAACCAAGGGTGCGATATTTTGAACGTCTAACGTTTAAAATGGTGGCTCTGCAATCACACCGCTGGACCTGATATGAGACAATTATTTCTCCACCACAATCACCATTCATCGCAAAGTACAATTATTCATCATGATACTCTGTATGTATGTGCATACCAGCCACTCTCTGACCCTGCACTTGCATACTCAAGTGTCACGTTAGGTTAGAGTGTTCCTTTTTGTTGTTGGTCGTTATAATAGTAAATTTATAGACGTACGGGAGGAGTGCGCGTGCACCAACAGTCGTGTGGATCGTGTGTTTGATTGCCACTTCGTTCTGGAAGCTGGGTTGGAGAAGGTCGCTACCATGAAACACACTCCAATTCGAGGTGAAAGAAATAAAACACCTCCAGCGTTACGGCAGCTTTGTTAGCGTTGTGTAATTACCTACTTCTTCCTCAGGCAAGAGAGCCAAATTCACAATACCCCGCCCCTGAGATACGTTCACTGGTCCAGCCTTGTAATGCACACAGGTTCTGTACAATAATTCTGTTACTAAAAGCGAAAAATATTATCGTACGTCCCTTCTCCCTGAATCCCCTCTCACCTTGCATCTTGCCAGCGTTGGTCTCGTCAGGTATGGATGTTGCCGCTACGACCGCCTAGTCTATTGTGCATTCTGTGCTCATCCTCTGAGTGGTAGCCAGATTATCATTCCATTGTCACAGAGCTAGTTTATTACATAAGCTTACAGTCTCTCCATTAAGTCAACGCATCAACCTTTAGCAGTAAAATGCATATAATCTCTGAATTTCAAAAAACTTATTATTGAACAAAAATTGAGTCATTTCTCGCAGTTTTCTTTAATATGACCTGTCCCTTAGGTTATTTTTTCTTTCACAGAGCTCCATCGATCTAGTTTGTCTATAACACCAGCCACATACTTAACAACATATGAATAACATCTAACAGATTAAAATGTCTCGCCTTTATGTAAATGACAGATCTTGAACTCTACTGATTTTGTTACTCTCCATAAACGTGTTCTATTGAGTATATTCCACTGTGATGGAAGATGGATCTATTACTGCCTGTTTACACTTGTGTATTTACTTCAGATAGATCTAGTAGTTTCTCCTTGTTTGCATTTTTAAACTTCTACCTGATTAAACAGTGTTGAGTGCAACAGCCAACTTGCTTCATTTAATGTAAGTTTGGCTGCTCGCATCCTGTGAACGTGCGGGCCAGTCAGCCTGTCAGCAAGCATCCACACAGTCAGCCTGCGGGTAGCCAGTCAGCTTGGTGGGTGATGTTACAGTCACAGGTTGGGAGGGGCAGAAGAGACCGAAACACCAGTATTTGTCGCCTTTAATTTCTTTACTGTATTTTCAAAAATCCATATTTAGCTCTGATGCATAAACCTTACTCATAAGCCACATGGATACGGATTATTTTTGGATCATACAGATATTCGGGTGCAGAACAGCACAAAAGCAAGCAGGCATCGCATATGACATGATGACATATGGTTACGTCATTGTCACGTGGTGGTGGTGGTGAGGGAGAGCGGTAGTGGTGATCTACACTCGACCATGAGGGTGCAGCAATGGGAGAGCGGCACCAGCTCATACAGAAATGAATATTGCATGTTCACGGAGTCATCCCATGTGGCTTAGATGTTCCACCCCATCCACACCACGGCCCCTCCCCACCCTCACTTCCCTGTTGAATGCCCAAGGCGGCCTTGAGCCCCACCCCGGGGGAAGACCCCGCCAGCCGCTCCCCCATGGAGGAGAGCACAGGTGCCACGTACACTTCCCTCACACAGCGGCAACGTCGCATCGTCACACTCCCTCTCATCCCACGTACGTAATTAAAAGGTTTACCGCAAAAGTACGTATAATGGTATCTGCGAGAGATATCAAGTTTCGCACGCGAGCATCTTGACGACGGTTGTGAGTGCTCTTAAAATATATTACGGATTATACTATGTGCAAAATAACAAACGAAAATTTACGAATATTTGTGTCCAACTATGCATGCGACGTATTAATACTAGGAAAGACTAAAGTTTACTGAAGATACTTCAAGATATCTATCACCGTATTTCTATCCTAAGGGCGGGGAGGGAAAGGGGGAAGAAGAGAGGCAATTCGCTGGAGATGTTGCCGGGAGAGGACACATAGCACCCCCCCTGAACAGTACTGCCAACAAGTGAATGAAGAAGAGCTTCACCGCACATGACCACATTCACACCTACAGGATGGGTGGTGAAAAAGGTAAATGACAAGAAAATTTACATCAAAATACTCCCGAATTCTCGATGTACATCACCTCCATTAAGCCAACACCGATACATTAGCAAGGAGTAAAACAAGCCATCAAGTACCCAGGCTTGTATCATACAATATGGAGCAAACAATAAACACTGTAGGCAATATTAAGATCATGATACAAATCTTGAAGCCAATGTTATATACCAGTCAAAAGGCCGAGAAGGCATTGTCGTGAATAAAAAATGACAGACATAACAGTGAATATTTCTCTACCGTGAAGTTGCCTAACGACATCAGTTGGTACGCAGCTGTAAACACACCCTGGCCGTAACATTACTATTATTATTAGTTCTTTTTCAGTATATGACTGACGTGATCATTCAAGACTGTGACTTCATAATAACATAACAATTGACAGCCATCAAACCGAACAATACATACGAATATACCTGTATGTCTTCCGCCCTTGAATAACAATGAAGTAGCATTAGACACGCCTTAACCCTCTCCCATTCTTTCATCGTGGTACCAGCGGATCAGAAGCTCTACTCAGGAGAGTTCAGGTCTCTCATCTTTTCATCATGTAAGAAGTAATGCCAAAAGGATTTACACGCCACTTTGACAAAATGGGGATTTTTTTTTATAAAGAACATCATGCTGTTCCACTGATATGTGAATAAAGCATTTTTTTTTTATTTTGAAGGCTCCAGTCACGGACAAAAGTACACATCAAAGCCGGGCCTTAATTGAAATATAGAGAATTATGAAATGGAAAAAAAAAAGACAAGGGAAAGCATTTACGAATCTTTGAGAAAGTGTAAGGCCTCTCTCTTGAAATGAGCCAGGTTATAGTTATTTGGAAAAATATGAGAAGTGTAAGGAAAGAAGCAGTTATCAAAACGACCCACCCTTGAGTTGCCGATGGCCACACAGTAATCCCGTGGGGGTACATAGGTAGGTTATATAATAAAGTAGTCGTTACTTTAATCTCATCTATTCCCCTCCAGAGACCTGAACAGAACCAGCAATCGGTCACTTGTACAGTGAAAAGGCTTCCATACCGACTCAGAGGCAAGTATATCATGGGACAAATTCTGATTGGACTGAACACGATTTTGTGAGGCAGGTATGGAATAAAGGCTGGGCTACTGACAGACAAGCTAATATGCGGAAGACACGATCGTAAAGGAATAGGCTACATGAAGCGCCATGTGATGGAAAGGTTGGCAGCCACAGACAGACAAATAGACGTCCAAATATACACATACTACATCCGATAACCCGAAAAAAAGGAATAAACCCGTGTGAATTACTAGTATATCCCATGATAAAAATGGATGAAGCACGTAACACAAAGACAACAGAAGACCTGTGTATTTATAACGCCTTAATAACTAAAATAATGTAGTTATCAGTAAAGGAACCAACGTCTTACCAGCTAAAGAAACGTAGTTATTAGTGAAGGAACTAATCTCTTTCATTTCTCTCGAGTTTAGTGATAATCTACGAAGTACAAGTAATCGTTCCATCTCGTCTAGAGTAGGTCTATTGTGTTGGCATTAACAAGCAGACTATTCCAACGTTGAACAGATTTCGCAACACTTGTGAAACCTTTTCCCTCTTAAGCTGTATACCAGCGTTTCTTGATACTTCGGGGTAATTCGGATAATGCATCCATTTCAATATCATCAATATTCTCTGGTGTTTTGCTGCTTAAGTAACCACGGAGACCCCTTCTGTGCAGGAAATAATTTCTGTTCCTATACGGAAATCTTTCCTCAAATTATTAGTTATTAATCCTGGTTTAATTAATGTTTTCAGTTCTTTGACTCTTTCAAGCATATTTTGGTCCTAATGATAATATGGAGACCAGAACTGTAACTCGCGATGTGGTGTGGCTTAACGAGGGTACAGTCAGTATGGCGTCTCATGTTTTGAACAGAGGGTTACTTGCAATAAACTGTAACACTGCTTTAGCTTGTCTGTTTGATCCACATCGTTGCTGATTTCATGTCGTCTAATCTTGGACCTTTATCAACACTTCTCAAAGTACCATGTAATAATTTACACAAGGATCTCAACTTCATTTGTAACCAGTCGGGCCAAGTCGACTTGTCAACAGTGTTCGATAACATCATTTATAATTCCACTGCAAATTTAGAACCTCTGGTTTTTAAATCTAACTTTAGACCATATATACACACTGTATAATGAATCGGGCCAAGGCTGTATAATGAATCGGGCCAAGGCTGTGCCTTGTAGTACACAACAAGTTAACCTTACGAGTTCGCATTTTCTCCATTTAAAACTACGCTGTCGGTTGTACTACATGTCGAGACCAATCCCACGGGATTCTCTTTATGGAGCAATCTTTCATGAAGGCCTTTGCCTTTGCTAAACACTACTGTCATGCGTTATTCTCGTAACCTCGAATATAATATATTTCATCGATTTTTTTTTTTTTTAGTACGTTGGTAAGCTTGAATCTCTTGCCACGGGAGCTATGTTGACTGGTTTCAATTTCTTTCCCATTAGTCTGTATATTTACCCCGAATACTGACTCATACTTTCTCCTGTACGGAGGTAATCGTAAGTGGACGGTAATTTATTGCACATTTCTTATCATCTTTCGTAAATGTTAAGGTGATATTAGTCACAGTCCTTGGCCACTTTCACTGGGGATGGAGACTTGCTGGATAGTTTGAACAGTGGAGCGGCCGCTGTCTTATAAATCAATTCGTGCAATACCAAAGGTGGCGGGGCATCTGCACCTCCTGACTTACTTGGGTTCCATTTCTGACTGTAACATATGGTCTCGTTCATCTTCATTTTCTGTAGCATCACATCTGCTTAAGAAAGTATTGAGTGGTTCTCGCTCATTTAAAATTCCCTTCACACACGCAACTGAAGATCGTCGCCGAGGCCTGGGTTCTGTTGTAAATGACGGCCATTTTTCACCTATTAGAGCTCCTAATGCATCTTTTTTTAAATCTATATACATGACAATTTAGGGTTACTTTTAACTCCATATGGAGTTCTCTGTTCTTACTTCCCATAACTAGTTTTTTTCTTCAGTACCTATCGCCCTCTCAGGTTGTAAGTGTGGCGGCTTTGTGGAGTATCTTAAGGATATAATAAACCAGTCAGATTATCTACCCCGCTGGTCAAGAAAGAGTCCTTTCCCCATATTTCCTTCTCTCTGATGTTTTGGTGGAATCTATTTCTGAGGTTCAACTGTAGAAATTTGAGTGTTTCTGTGTCTAGGACTTTTATCCGATTCGTAATTCTCAAGACAGAGAATGAGTGGGGAGAGTACCTAATTGCCTACGAGTACCTACGTCAGTATTTTCCTAATAGAGGCATGGTTAGCGCATAACGCTCACTGCACGTCTTGCTTGAGGAATAATTCTATTTCTGCCGCCATGCACACTCCGCACCTGTCAATCCTGAGTTCATCTGGGAATGACCTCAACCATACATTGAGTTTTCTTTTAAGTGTTTCTTTAGTTGATCCAAACAATAATATTTAGTACTCTTGGTCGTACAATTTCTTTACTGGACTCTCGTACATTTTGGTTTAATATATTATTGGTACATTTCAAGATATTAATGTAGACAATTAATTGTTTCTTCCTTACCGAGATGGTTTCAGGTCCAGTTAATTATTTTTGATGACCTCAGTTTGCTGCCAACCACAGATCAACTCAACATGCATCTCTCTCTGCTGTCGTTAAGCTGTAGATTCCGAAGTCTTTCATCCATAAATGTTCCAGTCCCTCGATCTAGCTTGTGGAGTGTTTCGGAATTCTTTCTTTGAATGGTGACCAAACGAAGCAAAAGTAACTTATGGTCTTACGTATGCGTTAAATATTTTCATAGTACATTTTTGTCGCTCGTTGTGAAAGTTCTCGCTATCATACCACTCATTATTTGGCTTGACAGTACTATTCTGTCAATATGTTCCTTCAATTCGTTTCTCAGTTATGACTTTTTCTACTCTGTCTTTGTTGAACCATTATAGGATGCTGCCGATATACTGTTAATCGTTCAAATTTGTTCAGATTTTTCATCAAATTCCAACAGGTTCTCCTCTGCCCATTTACAAATTGTGTTTTGAAGCCTTTTTTTTATATATATATATCTTCTGATTCCATCGTTTTACTCTCGTGTCCTTGGCAAAACATATATCACCTTTTACCTCCCTGGCAATGTTTGAAATCATCATAACAAACAGAAGTAAAGCTAAAAGCATTCCTTGAAGTCACAACTCCCAAGTGAACGTCCTACATCTTCAGACTTGATTCTATTTTTTTCGTTAAAAGCTCTTCGATCCTCTTTCCTAAATTACCTTTAATAATAATTATATTTCGCTACTTTTTGTAGTAAACTCGATTATTTAGTTAATCAAATGCGTAAGTAAAGTCCAAAAAAGGTATCATATTTTCTTTCCTAGCAACTGAATTTCGTGTACGGTATTGTAATGAAGTAAGAGAGAGAGAGAGAGTTCAGCCGTCTCCACCAGCCTCACCACCTGGTCAACCCATCAGCGGACCAGCACCCTGCACATCCCCATACCTCACTCCTAACACACGCTTCTTCCACATCTGCCCAAAAATAACCTGGGATTCTGCAACACCATCAGATGTTGCAGAACTAGACCTCCAGAAAAACATTCGACGAAGCACTAAATAAAAAGTTGTAAACTCAAATCATAACGTGAAGGTAATCGAACATATGTGGGATGGACTGGTTTACCCTCATATAAACTATTCATCATTCTGATGTCCTCAGTGGTGGGCGGGGAGGAGCCTTCTACTTTTTATCATTCTCTCTATATCTACAGTGGCATATGTGGAGGAGACCTCTGTTTTATCCTCCTCACTCTATCTACAGTGGTGGGTGGGGAGGGGCCTTCTGCTATACTACCCTTTCCACCCACATTCGTCAGGATGCGCTCCAGGTACTACTGTCCTCCATAATGCAACCTCGTCACAAACATTCTGGTTTTCCGTTTTCTCTCATTCCCACGTACTACATACAAACGCCTGCCCAACATGTGCCTTCTCCAACACCACACACCTTACCCCATCCTCCCACACATGCCTTCCCCACCATGATCACCCCCATATGAACCCTGTACCACCCTACACATATTTCTCCTCACATCCACATCTACCAGTTACCTATTCCTCCCACCACACACACAGCTACCTCGCCATGCACGTACAGCCCCACGCCTTACCAAGGTGCCTTTCCTCACTCCCACACACTCCTCCCCCAACCCACACATGCACACCATCCTCTATCTTTCTTACCCTGAGAGATCTGTAAGACTCCACCCAAATGAGGAGTACTGGATCACACCCAGCTGAGGTGCCCGACAGTAGCCAGACTCGGGCCTTCTATCCCAACACTAAGTTACCCGCACCTGGCCTTCTGTCGCAAAGTAACCGTCCTCGCAATACGCGCCGCCATCACCGTACTTCCCCTTGTACAACACAACGCCCGATACAGACCAACAATCAGGCGGCGGTATGGGAAACTGGAAGAGTTGAGAGGTTTGAGCAAGCAGACTCCCTCCTTTCCCTTCGTTAACCATTTCTCCAGTACACTAGCAGCTCAGTTCATTCGCCACCATTTGCCAGACTCCACCACCTGCGTCGCAGGCCACATCCCGGCCCAAACACACCCCTGACTCAGAGCAAGAATTCAAATTCGCCGGACGACAGTTACAGAACATGGCTAATTGTTCTACCACACCCGTTGACTCAACTCTGACACTCTACAGGTTCTCCTCCAAGCTTGCCCAACCCGTCTGCTCTGTACCTAGGGCTTCCCCTTCATCAGTCAAAATGCTCCGCTCACTACACGATATCGATCGTCCCCGCAGCACCAACAAGTCCACAATTTTTCAGTGAGTCAATACCCCATGGCCATCACCCCGACGCCCAGCTTTGAGAAACTCTGTTCAGCTGTATCTAAGTAAATAATGCAAGTAACATAAACCCATTACAGATTGTCAATATGGAGACCTTTGCCGTCCACTGCCCCGTCTCCTGCCACGAGACTTTACCAGCTGCAGAGAGACGCGAGACCTGTGGTTCTCTCCTTCGTCCAATTCGCCAAAACGTTAGACTTAGTCAGCCGAGATAAAATCATCAATAGAGACATCAATACTGAGCTACGAAGTCTCATTCCATGGCTTACTAAAGCCTTCCTCAGTCAGCGTCGTCAGAGCTTTCCTCTTCCGGGGAGCTACCTGTACCTTCCCCTCCCTCACCTGCGGCGTCCCTCGGGGCACGGTACTGAGACACCGATCCTTCCTCCTCCTTATAAAAGATGCCCTATTGTGTGCACAGTCGGCTCCAGGTGCGCTGTTACCCCATGTTGTGACTCGCTGGTGTGGCACGCGCGTCGCACTGCTCTCCTAACTCAGGTGCTGATTGTTAGAGCGGTTTGCTAAAGAAGTGATAGAGAACGAAGCGAAATAAATACATATGTTAGAGTTTCTGTGATGGTCAAATATTTCATCAAATACTTCGTTAACAATGAATAAGCCTGTGAAGAAAGAGTGAGAGAGGAAGGGGCAGGGGAAGAGAGAGAGAGAGAGAGAGAAATAGAGAGAGAGAGGGTCTGTTCGACACTTCCAAACCGAACTGTTGTCGTAATCGCTAACACAGTCCTGCTTCCCCACCTCACCCGCACCACACCTCCCGCACCACACCTCAGCAAATGACTCGTCAGCAACAGCAGCTGACAGCACGGGGGAGAACTATTGCCTTGAGAGTCTGGCTACACGACTGCAGCCCAAGCCAGGGAGCAAGGAATGTCAAAACCTATTACAGTGCGACGCTGGGATAGAGGGAAATGAAGTGGTTTGGTTTACAAGGGACGACGTGCTGAACCAGGGAATGCGTAGCGGTCGGGGGAAGCCAAGTCTGTGAGGCCTGACTGTTGATAATGACAGCTACAGAGCGTGTGTGTCACAGCGAATACGGCCATGTCCTCATCTGTTACCGGCGCTACCTTGCTTATGCAAGAAATGGCGAACATGTATAGGGGACAAAGAATACTGTCAATAGATCTACTGTTTGTCGTAGAGGGCGACTAAAAGGGACGGGAGGGGAGGGCTGGAAATCCTCCCCTCCTGTCCAAATGAGAAAACAGAGGAAACAGACACTGCCTCATATGTATAATTTTATTTATAATCATCCAAGAACCAGTTTCTACGAAAGAGCCCTGGTGTTACCAATACCTCTTTCTAAAGGCTGCGCTACTAGCTGAAATTGCAGGGATGTGTCGACTCCTTTGTAGTGAGATGTTCTTTGACGAGACAGTTCTCCCAGTGATAAAGCCTCGCCAGAAGTGACATTTCTCTTGCGGTGTGACCTCTTGCAGGCGGAGCCCTCTCTCTCTCTCTCTCTCTCTCTCTCTCTCTCTCTCTCTCTCTCTCTCTATATATATATATATATATATATATA